>JAZHYW010005522.1:0-278013 GCA_037355805.1 Ixodes ricinus
GTTATGACATTTCTTCCCTTCCTCCCATCCCCACCTCCAGACCTCCTTGGCTTTCACTTCCACGTGTCGAGGTACTCCCCATTCCTCGTAATATGAACACCGAGCGGAATCCGGACAGACGCGCTGACAGGGCCGATGGAATCTCCCGTAACACTCCCTCCCCTTCCCCTATACCACCGCATATTACGTGGATGCTTCCCTCTCCTATCCCCGGGTCACAACTGCCGAAGTCATTCATCCCACTTACTCACCTATCTTTTATAATTCCCATATTAATATCAAGTCTTTTACATATGCTGAGACTTTAGCTATAGCCGAAACTATCACAATACCCACCCAACCCACGAATTAAATCCTAATTAGAACAGACAGTCAGGCGGCCTGTCGGGCTTTCCAAGACGTCACCCCCCAAAAAAAATCTTTGATGACCTCCAAGATATTCTGACCAACAATCCCGCCCTCGAGGTGACCCTCCAGTGGGTTCCGGGTCACTCCGGCATAAAGGGGAATGAGGCAGCCCACGCATTGACGTGTGACGAGTTACCAGGACCCCCTTGTGCCAGAGTGGGTCGGTATGACCCGCTGGAGGATTTGCTCTTAAAACGGGATCAGTGACAAGAAGCCCTGGCCTCTTTACGCGAGTCTCGCAGAACCCTTGTTCCCCCCCTCACCCCTCCTTATCTAGGTTAGAAGGTGCCTTATGGCGTCAAGCTCAAACCTCTTCCCTCCCCACCCCCCATCTCCTCCACTATTACAGATCCCTCCCTGGGCGCCCCATCTGCCCCGACTGCGGGGGCTTCCCAAATACCCCTCATGTTCTATGGGAGTGCTCCTCCTGTCCCCCCCTCCCCCCCCCCCCCCCCCCCGCTCCAAAGCTCTTACACTCCTCCCCTCCACACCAGCGCCCCGGGACGCTGGTAAAGTGGCTCACTCCACCGGACCTCCTTATTCTTCCGTACCAGCGGACCCTGGTCGATCACGTCCAGGCGACAGTGAAAAAACCCGACCATCAGGTCCCTTCTTAGCGCCGGACAGGGCGTCATATTGACAATAAAGTTTGACTCCACACCACCACCACTTTATTAATACTGGAAACACAGCTCAGGCTCCGCTAGACGGCCAGATCATTACGGTAGGCATGTGCGAACTTTCAGGACTTCCGATGAATGTCTAAACTAGCGTACTATTCGATTTGGTCTCTGTATTAAACTCGTAGTACTCGAAAGTTTCGCAATATTTCTCACGTTCCTGGTCTGTTCTGGCGGGTTAGTTTGTTTTGTTAAGTGCGCTGCTCAAATCGCACTGATGTACTGCAGTGAAGCGACAACCGTGGAGTACGTTGATGTTGGGATTTTGCGTATCTTGCTTTTCCGCAGCGCACCCTAGTGCTAAAGGGAAAAGCATCCATTCAGAGCGTAACGTTACACACGATTTATTAAAACTACGGTTAGTATAATGATATACTGCGATATTCTGACGATGTCTTTTTCAAATTCAAGGTTTATCAAATATATATATATACATGTGAGAAAATTTATGCAAACTGCTCCATAGGTTTGTTTTTTATAGCGCAGCTCTTAGGCGCCCGTTTCCGTGTTTCGCGGCGTCGGCGTAACCGCGCTAAATTTAGCGGGAAAATTGACGTCACCTGACCTCAACACCAATTCAATTCCCCGCTAAATTTAGCGGGGAACTGAATCGCTGTTGAGCTGTTGAGAAAAAAGGTATTTCACAAGCGCGCTGACATCTTGAAATACCGTCACTTCCAGTATGGGCGAAAACATTGTTTTCCTGTCGCCACTCCAATAGAATACATTTAGGATATATGCGTAACCGTCACCCATTCTCGTTTTATCTCCCCTCTATTTTTATACTATTTGCAGGTTGAAATGTTTTATTATTTTTTCGTCCGCCATACCGGATATGCCTACCAAGTAGCTGGAGACAAGAGTAAGCGAAAATGGTCCATGAAAAGTCTACCGCAAGCTGCTTAGTTTGACAAGGCGCCCTGGGATCACGAAAAGTTCGCACAGACAAGTTCGCACCAAAGAAGGCAAGGAGGGGGATTTGAAAGGAGGATAATGAAAATGAGACCGACAGCAGAGAGGAGTTAGGAAGGTTGAGGGATTGAGGCTCTCATCGACTCCTAGCGTGATTAAAAGGCTGAACAATAAATAGCACATCGGTTTTGCATTGCAGTACAACCATACAGCAAGTGCAATGGTTCCTTCGCAGTGACCGGTGGCCATATTGAAGGGCGAAAACAATCTGCGAAAAAAATTCCTATTACCGGTCGGCATTCGGCGTAAACTAAGAAACTGCGTGCTTCCGAGCAGTTGAAACGACTATATACTTCTTCAGTAATCCTTAGCTTCGGTGACCACAGTTCGACATCCTACTGGAAAACGACGCGTGAGGAGATCAAAAACTGTAGATATTTCAAAGCTCGCACGGTTCTACCTCACGGACCCTCTCGGGTGTTATGCGAATGGCGCTGCACATTTGGTGCTAAAACTGACTTCTTTCAGTAGAAAACAACTACACATGTTTTTTTTTTGCAAGCGCTTTACGTTTCAATAAAATACAAATAAAAAAAATCTAATAAAGAGCTCAGTATTAAAGGGATACTAAAGTGCTTTTTGAGATCCTCGTTCTATATTGTCAAAACACAATCTACGACGAGCTCTAAGCATCATAGAAATCCCGAATGTAGATTCATGCGCGGCCGATTCGAATATTAAAAAAAAAGTGATCAAAGTTCCTGACACTTACCGTTGGCGCAGAACGGCAGATGGCGCTACCGAACCTTGCTGAATATGGTCGAACCACGGACGGCGCTTGTCGATGGGTTCCCGCGTGGACGAGCGGCATGACTTTCTCAGATTTCATCGCTGTTCTGCACAAACACATCATCGGTGAGTGGTTTTCGATTCTGCCCCTCTTCCAAATGGCTGCCATGTGTAGTTTTTAGTTTTCGTGTGCATGTTTACAAAATAACTTGCCTAACGCGTAATTTATTTTTGAAATGGCCTGGATGAGAATCATTGCAATCAGAGCATGCAGGACATAAGAATAGCCAACATGCACGCCTTCCGTCATTTGAGTGCACATTGGTCACAATAAACGTGCTGTATGTTTGTTTATCTTTACCGATGCACGCTAGAAGCAAATGTAAATTGTCGTAGAAGTCGTCCGAGGTTTCTGAAAAGGAGAAGAGAAATATATGTTGCCTTTTTGAAAACCTAAAATTATAAAAGGCAGATTAATTTGTCCGAAATAAAGAATACAATGCTGAGATATTTGCTTAGAATTTTAAGGGCCTATTCTCGTTTGCATAAGTTTACTTATGCCTGCAATTAAGGCAAAGCAAGTAAAAGGTAAAAAAGGGAATATAATTAATTTATACTTATAACAGTACGGATGATACTGAAATTTTTCTTTTTTTTATAATTCCCTTAATCTGTTCCTTGTTCTCTAACGTAATTCGATTACCTCAGTTACTCCGCGCAGAGTTGGTTTTTGAGATTGAATATAACAGGGCAGCAAAATCAATCAGGGCAATATCTGGCAAGTTCTTTGTCGAATACAGACTTCAGTTATGTTACCCTGACATGGGATCGTACTGCTTTTTTTTCTTTTTTTTCCAGTGGCATTTACAGGATGAGTCAAAGGGATCGATGGCTGTTTGAAGAGACTGCATAAATCGGTTTCTGACGTATTTAGCTAAGATTTTACAGAAAGGTGGCCGAAGAACGTGAATTAAAGGTATACAATTTCACCGAACAAGCTTACCTGAGTAAAAAGTTAGAAATTAAGAACTTGAAATCTCTACCTACAGTGGCCGTCTACTAATTAAAGGCGGCTGATTGGCTCAATAGCCGATGGATGGTGACACGAAAGATCGCAGGCGGCCACAATGGGCGCTTGAGACAGAAGCAATGCGCCGATTCGTGATTCTCTAAAACGTCGATTCGCTCAAATGATTGCTGTTTGCTAAAACGTCATTCGCTCATGTGATATGGACCCAAAATTATTGGTCTTGGACACCAACTTCGGCGATAAATAGGGGCAGAGGCATAATGTTTCCCTTTTCCCGGAAGAGAGGGGGAGGGGGGGGGGGTAACAGGTGGTTCGGAAGTGAAGTGCCTATAGATTGGATGTTTGAGCACGCCAAAAGTGCGTCGAGAATGAAACACAGAAGAAATCGGTCCTTCAGTGAGCATGCTCTTAAGATTTTATTTCCGCACTGTGGGTGCATTCTTTATCAAGTGGGGCACATATTTAATTTTTGGGCCCGGCCACACCCGTCTCGGTAGAGAAACGACCCGGGCCCGGCCCGAGCCCGGCTCGAGCCCGACAGAATATTAAAACATAAGCACAAACCCGGCCCAAAACCAACTTTCTTTTTTTTTTTCTTTTGTTGTTTATGAGTTTGAGTTTGGTTTGATCCCGACAGATTATAAAAACGAGCCCGGAAACTTTTGCAGGAGTTTAACCTAAAAACTGCATAAAGGCGCGCTCTCCCACTATGCTGGTAGAGTTCCTACGTTTTCTTTTATCCAGTTGAAAACATTCCAAATGCAAAACGTCTTTTTTATTCTTTTTTTTTTATGGCGTTGTTGTGATTTTGCATTTCGCTTGTTTGTTTTCATCGAACCTAAAATATCAATGAGAACACTATCAAGAATTTATAATTTGCGGCAAACGAATTCCCAGGCACGGCCCGAAAAATGTTTTGTTCAAGCCCGAGCCCGTCCCGGGCCCGAGAAAATGCCGTGCTAGCCGCCCGAGCCCGGTCAGCGGGCCGGGCCGGGCTCGGACCTTTCGGTCTGGCTCTAGCCGGGCTCGTGCAGTGCTCTAGAACAGAGCACTGACTTGCAACTGGATTAAAATCCAGTTGCGAGCTAGCGCTCTGTGCTATCCGGCGTGTCTCTTCCTTTTATATCCTTTTACGCTGTTTTATCATTATGGATAACAGATATACCGCACAACACGGTTAACGAGAACACGACGTCGACAATTTTTCCTCTGTTTTCACAAACCTAGAACTAAAGAGCATCACTTTATAGACTGGCATCACTTTATTATTTTAGGTTAGCGGTTTTTACACAGTAAAAGTTTTGATTATTGTTTTTTTTAAGAGAAAAACAAACAAAACCGGTGATCGTTTGGTCGTGTTAACTATATGTGGCGCTCTGCACCCAAACAAAGTAAACCTCGGCGAACGCTGTGAGCCTGTTTTATTTATTTATTGACAGTGCCTACCAACAGCCAGAAGCCTAACACGGTAGTTAGTGCATCATCTAATTATAACAAAACCAGACCGTTATAGGTGTAATCATGTAACCCAACGCACGATCTGTTTATCTGGGGCTCCTCTTTTGTACTCATCAGTATATGACGAGGTACACATTATGGGTTAGGATGCACTTAAATTGAAACTATAGTCTCTAAATAATGACGCTCAAGTTACGTAAACAGTGTACCACTTCAACTTGAAGGGTATACTTCATATGATCATGCGTGCGCCTTTTCCGAATAAATTCACAGTTCACTCCCGCATAATGAGGATAGCCATTCCCAATATGCATGATTTGGGGATTTCCATTTTTGCTTTTGAAATGCCCATGAAAATAATTGCTAATATCCCGCTTGGTCATAATTACGATTGCATTTGGGAAAGGATATAAGAAATTTAAAACTTTGAACTTTTATGCAACCTTTCTTTATGATGAAGTGACATATATAGTTATCATTTTCCATATAATATTTAATGCAGTGGTACAAGGATGTATGGCACCACTCTAACTTTTTAATGTCTGATTAAAATAAAAAGTGCTGTAAGAGAACCAGCATATGTGCGAACGTGTATACATATATGGGTCTTTTTGTTTGGTTGGGCCAAATTTGCCGACGTTCTATAAAAAAGAAGAGGCACTGGGACACTTTTATTTTGCTATAATAATACTCGTCTTAGCGGCCATTAGTAACAAGTTTGTTCGTGTAATTAGGAAACTAATTAAAAACTATTTTAATTAACCTGTTAATTATCGACTTTATACGCCATATTACATTTACGAAATTGAGGCCCAACCTCCTTACGCCCCAACCGCACTCTGAAATTAGCACAGAAAAACTCGCTACATGTGCCACCGGCGAAATTATTCGACGATGATGTCGCTCTTTTCCCATTGGGTTGCGATTTGCAACAGTCTGCGGAGGCCACATAATTTGTGCTATAGCGCCTGCAGCTATTTTTTTTTCTCTTTTTTTTTGTGTGCGTGCTTATTTCAGCGTGCGGTTGGACCGTAGGAAGATTAGGCTTCAATTTCGTAAATGCAATATACCGTCTAAAGTCAATCATTGAAAAGTTGATTAGGATCATAGCCGTAGACTTCGGGGGAGCATCGGGGCTCGTGCCCCCCCCCCCTGGTAAGATCCGGGGGGGGGGGCTCCCCCCCTCCCCCGGGCCCGGGCCATGATCCTTACCGAGACGATGTTTACGTGCCATGTAACGAGCTTCTAGTAGTGGCATGTAAACAAAATGACGCCCACGTTGCCTTTATTGACAAAATACATGGGAAATGGAATCTCAGCGTGCTTTCATTAGCTTCAATCTCCAGTTCTGGCGAAAAGGTAACGCGCAGCACCCCCCCCCCGGGACAATGGAAAGTCTACGCCGCTGATTAGGATGTTAATTAAATATCTCGGTTAATTATCCGCCTAATTGCACGCACAACCTCGTTCCTACTGATCGCCAAGTGCGGTAAACTAATGACAAATTTCAAAGCGTTCTAATGCAACTGTTCATATTTATTTTTCATGTGGTACGTTTGGCCCGACTGAACAAAAACACCCGGTATATATTTAGCTATGTTTGGCTAAAGGTCTTATCATTTGTGTCAACCAGCAACTCCGGTGGATATGTGCATATCCACTTCGGAGTATACATGCACAAGGATCACTTGTAAAACTTTTAAACAGAATATTATGCGCGCACAAGGAACTATTTCAGTTTGTGTAGGACATTTTGGCATAAACTGAGTTACTATATAACATATGGTTGCGTTTTTGTAACGGTTCTTTTTTCACACACAATCATCCGTAACTCAAAAAGCGACTACATCCAGCCACCTGCAATCACGTCAAATATAATTTCAATAACATAAAAAACATACAATCAATTGTTCCTTGTTTTCATCTCGTTTCATATTCATATTTAAGGAGTTCGTCCAAGAATTTCGAAGACAGCTATTTTGATAGTGACCGAGCAACAGAGTTAGAAGTATTTTAGGCACATATAAAAATTTAGTACAAAAAGTCGATTCACGTTAGGTGAGCACTGAGAGTAATATCTGCCGTTTGGCGCGGCTGATGACCTCGGCTCGCTCCATGGGACAGTTGATGCATGCTTTCGCATTAATAACCAACACGCGTTGCCTCAATTAGTTATACCTCGCAAAGTTCGCGTCCAACATATTTTAAATAAAATAGCAGTACAGCATAGGCCCTGCATGGAAGGCCATAGGCCATCTAAGATTATTTAGGAATGGGGTTTGCAGAAGAAAGAAAACACTCACCAATATTGAACTTGGACAGAGCAGTGATGAAGTGTTAGCGGGCCAGGTACAGAGCGCATTGAAAACTTCAGGAGGCCGCGTGTCGGACTGAGGCATGGTACAAGTGTAAGAGATGCAGACCTGGCATATTCTGTTATATGCTTAGACGCTATTGTTCTTTCGCCCCTTTTCTTCGATGAACGTTGTTGGTAAGGGACCGTATGATACACCCTTAAAAAGTCTGTGCGTCTATTTTCACGCACAATACTTGGAGAGCCAATCACCGCAACTTTCGGAGGCAGCTCAGCGAATGACGATGCCGAAACATATGTTTAGATCAAAAAACGCAGTCTGAGTTGTGACATTAGGCGATGCAAAACGTCAAGCTTGCATTGCTTAATGTCACAACTCAGACTGCGTTTTTTGGTCTAAACATAAGTTTCGGCATCGTTATTCGCCAAGCTGCCTCCGTAAGTTGCGGTGATTGGCTCTCCAAGTATTGTATGTGAAAATAGACTCACAGACTTTTTAAAGAGTGTATGTCTGAACTTCTATTTATGTGCGTGTTCGTAAAACGTCTCGATTGGCGTGTTCCAATACCACGTGTCTGCTGGATAAGCGGTTGGTGTTGGTTAGATCCGCCTCTTTCGGTACCTCATTGCAGGCGTTTCCTTCTCTAAACTTTTACTGACCCCAAAACATCAATTTGACGTACAGCGCCCTATAGTCGAAGAGACGGCCCCGAATTTTACGAGGGGCTGGATAGCCGTGTGGTACAGGGTATTAAAATAGCCAATGTGCGTATTACTGACTACAAAAAAAATTATCGGGGTTTTCTTGGTCCTAGTGCAAAAACTCAGTGTTTTCTTTATGTGGTCTTTAATACGTCCTTTAGCTATTTAAAAAGTTATATCACACCGTTATGAAGCCCCTCGTAAAATTTTGGGCCGCCTGTTCGACTATAGGGCGCTGTATGTCGAAATGAAGTTTTGGGGTGTATTATATGGGACAAAAGGGTGTAAGGTGATACCCTTTGTTTTTAGAGTGCGAAGCAATGTCACCGTTTGCCATGGGCTAACATTCCTCCTCCTTGTTGTAAAACGCTTCAAGCTTTTGTCAAAGCAGTGCTTGTATACAGTGTTTGCCAAGGTGATCTGGCGGTGTAGTCTAGAAGGTTGCGCTGTTTCTCTAACCTAATCGGTTTTAACGAGCAGCTCGTCTTTCGTCTAGTCATACACTACTCTTGAGCCGCACCTTATCAACGGGCAGCCACCAGAGCTCTGCCTAATGCCGCTGCCCATTCACCAAACCTGCCGCGAAACCGCCAGAAGAAGAAACGAAAACCCCTCGGATTTTTGTGCACCCCCCCCCCTCCCCTTCAAACGCGTCCGGCTTAGCCGTGTCACCTGGCGCGACGGTGGTTCCATTCCTCGCACGGCGCTTCTGTTGGCGAGGAGATCGAACAGCCACGCCTCTAAAACGGTACGCTTCAGCAGTGGGGACAACAAACCGCATTTTCTTGTTTGTTTTTGATCCGAGAAATCGATGATGACGATTCCAAGGCCACCCCACTGGCGACTAAAGCACTGGTCAGAGCGAAGCGCACGTGCCCATAACGTGCTAGGCGAGGTTCAATTTCTTTGTTATGCTGTGTTAGTAAAAACCGGGCTGCGGGGAAGACAAGCTCGATAAACCACCCCCAATAATCTCCGGCTCACCTTGTGGGATTTGTCACCTTTACCCCATAGTCCTCATTGAGGTGAATAGTAATACCCACTCCGTAGTCCGTTCTTTGCGCGGCTACGGCCCGGTGCGTCCATTGACTGCCATTTTGGGGCACCGGTGGACGAGAGACAACACCAACACAGTGAGTCCGTTTCCACGTGTTTATTGACTCAAATACAGACTTGTACGTAACGCGTTACAAGTAATAGATTACTTGTAATTTATTACATTTTACTGTAATTTTGTAACGCTTCAGTTACTTCCTTTAAGGAGTAACGATCCTTGTAATCGAATTACTTTTCTGCTGTAATCGATTACAAAATTACCCATTAGAGTTTTTTTTTCTGTTTTTTTTTTTTTGGGGGGGGGGGGGGAGCGGTTAGATGTGCTGGAGTCACTCAGCTCTGAGCAACGGTCAATTTTGTGTTTTTTTTTTCCGTTTTCGAAACCACTAAACACGGGACCTCGAGAATTAGTAGGCCACTTCACTCAGTGTTGGACAAAATACGCGATAAAACTATTTAAGTTAAGTTACTAAATACCTGCTTCATAAAGTATTTAAAATACTACTCAAGTTACTTTCACTGTAAAGTATCTTGAGTAGAGTACAAATACTTAAAATGTAATTCAGTTACTTTTGATGATACTTCCGCATTGCTTAATTTGTATCGACGTCTGCTTACAGCTGTATAGATGTCGTTGTCACGACGACAGTTATACAGCTGCGCAAATCTTGGTTACCAGTATGGATTATTAGCACGCAACAACACAAAACGGAAAAAGAAAAGAAAAAGTATCGTAGGGCTATTTTATGCAGTCCAACTATAAAGAGCAGGATATTGTCACGAATGACAAATGATGAGGCAGCGAATAACTGAAGAAACTAAAAGTTTAATGAGGCGAACTTGTACCCAAAACAAAGTAGAAAAGGGTAGCGTCGCAGGCGTCGATGACGGCGAAACAGCAGGATCGAGCGCTCGGACGAGACCGACTGCGGACCGCCACTCAGAGCACCTTTTGTACCCGCGTGGGTTTCTGGAACATTCGGCATAGAAAGTTCCGCGCGTAGAACATTCGTAACTCGATCACACGACAAGGTTCTCGAGCTTACGAAAATGTCAAATTGAAAGAATAAATAAGAGAGGAGTCCGCTCCCTGGTATCGAACCCGGAGCCTCCGCGCGACAGCCAAGCGCGGCAAGCTTTCGGCCACGCGCTCGCTGGGCATGCGCGTGGCACTATCACTGATAGACGTTACAAAACATTTCTAGGACAACAAACAAGAAAGAGGCCGCTTTAGCTATTGGGGAGGAGATCAGACCGTGGCGCCTCAAGCGGTTAACTTTAGAGCTACATGGATGGGGGACAACAAATACAATGACTCAGCGCTCGGCTGACTTAACCGAACGCGGCGTCAGCGTTCGGCTGGAGCAGTGGCGTCACGAGGGTCAGCGGCACCCGGGGCGGTAGCCCGCCGCGACACCCCCCCGCCCCCGCTCGCGCGTGTCCCGCCGCGGCTCCCCCCCCCCTCCACCGCTACCGCGTGGCCCGCCGCCCCCCCCCCACGTGGCCCGCCGCGACACCCCCTGAGCGCTGCACCCGGGGCGGTCCGCCCCCCCGCCCCCCCCCTTGTTACGCCACTGGGCTGGAGTTCATGTTCTTCGGTGAGGGGGAGGAGGGGCTCTTTGTTACCACTCCGGCCTGCATGAACAATGCAGCATGCACGGTGCCCAGCTCAGCACAAAAGCCTAAGTGGGGCAAGCTCGCATCCTCTCTGACGACTGCTTTCGGGAAAAATCCGGCACTTAACGTCACTTAACTAATTGTTGGTATTTTTACATTACACTGTGCCCTGCGCTCTATTAAAAAAAATGACACCTTGTGTTGGGTAAACATCGAGGTGTGGGGTTGACAAACGGGTCAGAGCGCCTCGCCAATAGTGACATCGCTTAATATCACGTCCTGCGGCGCACCTTAGACGCATCGTCTAACTAAGCAACGTTTAATATCCTCACTCTGAGACCTAAGGGGGGGGGCAAGCGCCCCCCTTGCTTCCCCGGTTGGTACACCCACGATTGATCATCAATGGTCTATCTGAGCGACATGTGAAAAAACCGATTCCGTATTCGCGCTGTATCGCTCATTTAAGAGTATATATAATATATTACGGAGCCCACAAAGTGTCATCCGTGTGATAAGGTATATGGCATGAATCTAAATCAAACCTTACCCGATGAAAAGAAAAGCAAATCTGGAAAATAGAAATAGGGATATTGGTTTTTAGAAACCGCTGGTTCAAAAGTGCCGCCAAAGCGTGCGCTCTTCCGGCAACAATGCAAAAACAAAAATCGGTTCCTTGCATCGTATAAATTATTTTTGGCAGTGATAAATGTATGAAAAAATCGTATATTTAAAGCTATTTTATTTAAAAATACATTCAGTGAATACATACATTTTTTTTGTTTTCTTTTTCCTGATGGTTAGTAACTGCGGGGCATCGACGACGCAGCATCCATTACAGATCCTTCAGCCAAGAGGTGTTCGTGGTCAAGGTTTGCCTGACTTTTTCGTTGCGTTGTCGGACTATTTCGTAAGGACTGTTTCACTGCTTGCGCGTTTTCCCAGTCATGTCTCCCTGCGAAATTATTTGTCTATTTAGCACCGCGTAGCGGTTCATGAGGCTAATCGTGCGTCCTGTGACCGACGGTAACGTGACAGTAAGGGACGTTCCAACATCACGCGTTTGAAGAAACAAAACAAAACTGAAATTCAGAAAACAACATTGATTTTATTGGAGCATAGTGGATATGAGAAAGCAGAATGAAGTGCATTAGTTATTCAGTATTGTTTCGTGCGCATTTTTGGCTTAATAGGTTTCTCGTCTGCATGTCGAGTGAAAACGAAGTGCTTAGAATGCCACGCGCTGTGACAGGAGTGGGTCGGGTCGCGTGGGCCACATACTCACAACGGATATTGAAGTAATCGGGAAGGCACGTCTGCAAAGCATTTCCACTGAACCGTGATTTGGGTCTCGGCCAGCGTTGGCATGCATTGCGACGATTGTGCGTCAACTTCGCTGTGCGCTCCTGCATGTTGGCATTGCGTGTCGTCCAACTGAACCATTGCCATGAACTCGACGCCACTTTCTAAGGCTGCATGATACAAAGGAAACAGAGCTGGTGAAATTTATGACATTTTGTTCGCGCCGTGTCATGTAGGATTACCTCCCGACAGTAAGCCTAATAAACCAGCCGTTGTGGAAAGAAAGAAGAAACTGTTTCTGCAACGCGTCTGACCTCAATTCAGTAAAATCTGTCCCTCCGCGTCTATTTTTGTTCAATTTACGCCTGGTTAAGTGATTGAATACTGTAGCGGAATATCATTCTTAAATACTATTGTCATTCTATACAAGGGTGTGTGTAGAAGGGAGATGATGAGGTCCTCCGCACCCTAAACACTGTTTATCTGTCGTCGACTGCTGTAGGTCACCATGTCTGGCAAGTCGATGAAAGGCATTCGTAAACTGGAACGACCTCGTCCGCTTCACCTAAATTCAGAGCAGGAGAAAGGTTCAACAGGCACACTCAGCCCCACCGACAATGCACCACAACGGAACGATACAACTGGTAAGCTGGGCGTTCTTGAGAAAGCTGAAGAACCTCGACATTTGCCTTATGTTCTGCATAATTTCATTTAATCTGAAAAGTAGTATGTCGTTGAGTACTCCCAAATTGACTTGCAGACGAGGAGGTACTGAACGAGCTGGAAGCACTTCATGTATCTGTGAACAATGGCAACCTGGACAAGACAACTTTGTCCCAGATTGTTCATGTCTGCAATCTCCTCAAGTCAAGGGGAGCCCTTATCGAATCGTCATTCAAAGGTAGTTACTAGTTACTATAATGTTCTTGAGAAGCTATGAAATTCTAGCCGTGCTTTTCTCGCTTGGGAGTAGCAACATTTGTGTGCCTCATGATACTTTCGAACTCGAACCTGATGGGTCAACCCTGAAATGTGTGCACTATCAAACGGAATGAAACGCTGATTGCATGGCCTTCAATACATGCTGCGCTATCTGAAGGCGATAAAACGACGGTGTGGAGAGGGGGACGGAATGGAAGGGGCTGCGAGGGTGTGCACATCACAGAACGTGCCCCTCTCACCACCCCCTCTCCACCCCGCAGTTTTATCAACCTCCAGGGAGTGCAACATGTAGTCAAGGCCATGTGTTCTGGCATTTGCGTTTCATTCCGTTCGGACAGTACAGTGAGTTCTAACTCCGTCTCACCCTATGATGGACCAAAGCCCGTAGGCTGGCAGGCAGAGCACTACCCCTGAAAAGCTTGCATCCGCATTGCAAAAAAGTGTGCTAGAGAAATTCTAATACGAAGAACACTAATCTTACGCATATGGTTCTCTGTTGTGATAGTGCGCTATTTTATATTGGTCGAGTGAAGGTACGTGGTATTTAGTTTCATAAACATTTATGCCATATTTCGTAAACATGTCAACTGTTCGGAGAAGTTGGAGGGCACGCTGGCAACACTGGCATAAAGTTTTGCCTTAGCCATAGCAATCCAATCCACCTTAGCCACAGCAATCCAATCTCCACTCCGCACTGGGTCCGTACATATGCTCCCGTGTCGAACACTGATCCGAGTAGTCTTCATTTCTTAATGGCCACTGGTTCTGATCCTGGGTTCTCTTTGCCACATCGCTTCTAAACAATATTTAATCCCTTCAGTAGTCTTCAGGTGGCAAGCAGACTGAGCCGCCGCGAGGGCTCAATAAGCAGACGAAAAACTCGCCTTGCATGACGCGTCTTGGTGCACTGATACGTACGACGGAGGAAATATACCGCATGGTTTTTAAGAGGCTCGTGATTGCACCTGGCGGCCTGTAACATTGGGCTTCAGTCCATTGTAGGATGAGACGGAGTGTAGTGACATTCTACACCTTACTTGCTATCCTACCTTCTGAGCTTGTTACACATTGCAGTCTAGCTGTTTCACAATCTTGATGTCTCTGGGCACAAACATTCAATAATGTGACAGCTTGACAAATGTGAGAATGGGTGCTAAGTTGAGAAGTATCCATGATAGGGCACTGAATATGAAATGCATGTCTCAGTGTTCTCGGTCACAAAGATCGAGCCATGTACATGTCGGGCCCTGCGATAAACCAGGTACAGCTAAACTGGAATTTGTAATTATTTTGTGTTCCTGTTTCGTCTGCCAAGGTTTTTTTTTTTTTTTTAATGCCATATATAGGAATTGGGTTATTCGTTCATAGTGCTGTGTAATCCTCATGGGTTGTTTGTTTGCTTTTTTCTTAATTCTTGGATATAACATAGAGTGAACTGTGTAGTTTGGGTGTTGCACTTGTTGCTACTATTATGCTAAAAGTATTTTTTTTTTTTTCATTTCACAGATTTGTTTTTTGGTGGCTTCTTGTGTACCCAGTTTTCCCTGAACTTTTGTCTTTCTTTTTATCCTTAAACCTTGGTTTTATAATGTCTAACTATTATGTAATTACTCTAAGTTTCAAACTATACGGGGGACAACTTTTCTTGGCAATGCAGTCAGGTACTGGCACGCGTGCCCTCTCCCATTTTGAGTGCTGATTACCGTAAAATACCGAGCAACTGCCCACTCAAAATTTGAAGATAATAGGGGATGGGGGCATGTGAGGTTGTCAATTTCACATATTTATTTATGGTGCATGTTTTTTCGTATGTTTCAGATTTTGGGGGTGGGCACTTAGTGTGGAATGGGCAGATGCACGGTATTCTACGGTAACGCTTTGCGTGCACTTTTCTTCTCTTCTCTGAAATGCCCCGAAAAGTTGAACCGAAAACAGCCAATGCTATCTGTAATGTTGGTGTGACGAAGGTTTCGTGGATTTTATTGTCCCTTTGAACCTCTGTCAAGGACAACTTGCTCACATTTTGCCATATCTTACTTCAATTTTCATGTACTGTACAAAGTGGTAGGATCATCTTCTGACCCAATTTAATGCAACACATAAAGTTTATTGTTCTGTGTTTTACACAATTATTTATTAATAAAAATTTTATAGCAATCCAGGTAGTGATATATCTGGAAGTAAAAAATGCAGGGAAAAACTGCTCATATTTTTGTTAAGAAGTGCGAAGAAAATAAGCAGATGCTTCAACATTGTAAAACCCGAGACGTAGGACGAAAAAGAGAAGAAAAAAAGGGGGACAACACAGACACAGGTCTCAAACTCAGCTGAACATCTATTCCCCCAGCCTCGCTTTTCTTCTCTTTTTTGTCCTACCTCTCGGGTTTTACAATGTTGAAAGTTCACCAGCTCGCTTGCATCTTCTCTGTAATTTCTATAAGCAGATGCTTGTTCTTTTATTCTAAACGGATGGAAGATCATGGTGACATGTACCTTTTTTGGTTGGTTTGCTTTTCAAGAGAAGCAGCCTGAACAGATTGAGTTCGGTAACCCTGAGATTTGAATATCTGCAGTGTGCTATATTTTGTAAAAATTTGAAGGGACACTGATGATATATTTCTGCTTGCCGAGATTTTTACTGCATCTACCCATCTACCCACAAAAAGAGTTACAGCTCTAAATCTGGCTTTTCTCCGAGTAAAAATTGCTGGTCAAGTATCCGGAGTTCAAGTCCGCCGTGTCTCTTTTGTTTGGTCATGTGCAGTGGTGAAACAATGCACAAAGTATTTTCCAGATTGTAGGCCATCTAAGGCACATACTCGTTAATTGAAGTAATAGGGTCCATGAAGCATAATTTGTATGACCACTGAAGTGGCAAAACCACATGTTAATTGAAGTAATAGGGTCCATGAAGCATAATTTGTATGACCACTGAAGTGGCAAAACCACATTGATTTAAAAATATTTTCAGCTCATTGTCAAGTTTGATCATTCCCTGCTAATGCCACAAACTGTTAACATAAGGCCCCTGTGCTGGCCCTTTAATTTCAGTTTGACTTTGTTTTTCTCAGAAAATGTTTTACTTTGCAGCTGAAAGAAAAGTTTTGGTAGTGTCTGTACTCCGTTTCATGATAACTTGGCGAACTGTGGAGGCTGTGGCCCCCGCGACCCAACAAGAGCGCCGGAGCAGGTCACGTGATAACACACCATGGTTGAGGCCATGGGGGCCTCATTACCGCCACAGCAACAGTGCTGTCCGCTACAAAAAGTAGTTCTAGGCTTCTTTTTCTTTTAACGGCAATTGAACTCGCGCGATTCCATCTCTGACAAGGAGATCTAATGAATAAGAAGTAAATAATCACAAATTTATGAGTTTCAATTACATTTACACAAAAAAAGGGACGTCACATCCGTATCCGCTCCCGATTGTTTTCTCCTTGTTGTGCTTTGGTTGTTGGCGATCGCCGGCGATTGCAGCCGTGTAATCGGCCGTTTATGCTCGAAACATTGCACTGTGGCCTGGCATTAGCACCCGCCACAGATGTGCGGCTAAATTGAGCGTATGGTTGTCAGTAACTCTTCCTAAAGTGCTCGCTATTCAGCGGACGGAAATGTTGCTGTGGTGGACGTTCATCCGAAGCTGGTTGGTTTCGGAGCACACGACTCTTGTCTAGCAGACGACAGCCGGTTCTTCCGGGCCTCGTGCCTCTCATTTGGCGTAAAGTCACTGGTCTTTAATTTGGCGTAGTGACACAAATATTCCCGTGACTTTGGGTGACGTGCCTCGCTCAGACACTCTTAGTTCAGGGGTGGAACGGCTGCGCCATTTGCGCCATTTTGCGCCAGACGCATTTGTCTGCGCCATCCTACGCCATTTTGCGGAAACTGCGCCACAGCCAATACCTCGCGCCATTGTGCTCCAAATCGCTCAACGTCCGCCAAAAAAAAAAAAATTTTTTTTCTTGGTTTTGGTTTTTATCGACTCAATTGGCAACAATGAGCGCGTTTAGCTTGGTCGGCCTTGCAATTTTTTGTTCCGTTTATTTTCCCTGTGTATCCCAAGTCGGAAGCGCACAAAAAATCGGGGGTCGGATTCCAAGCGCTACACCACCTGCGACTGGATTCTTGTTCTTCAACCATAAGCGGTTAAGTAAGTCGGCCGAGGTGAGGTCGAGTCGTTAAGCGTCAGATTGCCTGAGGCACTGCGGCCCGGGTTCCGGACGTCAGTCAGTTGAAAACACATTAGCAAAAGATTCCTTTAAGTGCTTCATCGTTTGAAGTCAAAGCCGCATTCTTGCGAGATAAATCGTGATTTGATTGAACACAAACGCGGTCCGATCCAAAACCTTGCCGGCCAGCAGCTCTCACGCGAGCGGTAGATCCGCTCGGCGTTCTTTCATCTTGCCCTGGCTCATCGCTTCGAATACGATAACTGTGAATCGTAGTCTGCTGCTTCGATATTGAGTTGTACAATAGGATAAACTCGAAATTTGTTGCCCTGTTCCTCCGCGCAACTGCACGTCCGTTGCTTACATACGTCACGTGGTTCGCACATATAATTACTATGTGGAGCACGTGTGGGTTGTGCTGTAAGCAGTGCTGGTTTGCAATTTGAGCAGCTGAAAGCCACCCAGAAAATATCAGGGACACTATTTTCAGAAACATATGTATACTTGCTTTTTGGTTCTCACTAAGGCCAAGTTTTCGCATCTATTACACTGTTATCCCATCTACCTAGGTTCCTAACCACTCATGTTCATCTGTGCTGCTAAGCACAATTGAAATCGCTCCCGTGCTCGTCTAAGAAACAAGCTGAAGTGCAATGAAAACTGATTTTGAGCTGCTCCTAGCTTGGTCCAGAATATAGTTTTAGCTGCTCCCAACCTGCTCCAAAAGAGCTATTACAGCTGCTCCCGTGGCTGCTCCCAAGTACATTTCATGAGTTCCACCCCTGTTAGTTGGTCGCGGGGCCCTAGCCTCTACAGTTTGCCAAGTTATCGTGAAACGGAGTATAGAGAGCATAATCTAGTATTTCATGCAATTAAAGTATTTTTGAGAGGGTGGGGAAGGGAGTGGAGTGGGTGGAAAGGGAAGGTTTCAGTGCCACTTTAAGGTTTTTTTATTTATTAGCTGGAATGCTGTTCTTAAATAAAAATAACACTGCCAAAAAATATTGGGGCAGTGCCCACCCTACTTTCACTGATTACTTGGTTAAATGGGCGCTTGTCCGGTCAAATAGGGCGCATTCCGTAAAATTTGCAGAATTCCCAAGTTTGGGAAATGTTAATAGTGGGCGCTTGAACGAAGTGGGTGCTTCCACGGTATTTAACGGTAAACCTGCTCTTAAAATCCTGGAAATGCAAGGCAATATATTGAGCAACTCTATTCCAGAACAACTGGACTGTTATTTTGTCACCCTGCGCAATGCCTCTCGGGATGAGAGGCTTGATGTGATTGATCGTCTGAGGCTGCTGGAAGTAATTGAGCTACGTGCAATGGGCTGGAAGTCCAACGAGAATCTCGAAGATTACTACAAGCGCAAGTACATAGAACTTGAGGTGAATCTTTTCAGGAAACCCTGATTGTCTGGCAGTGTCTTCTGATGCTGTTTACATGGTTTGGAGGATTACTTTGTGTTCAGTACCTAATGAGGGAACTGTATCCTTGCTGTAACAACACATCTTTATTACTGCATTGTCTTAGTAGAGTTAATAAATTCCTCTGTATCAACAATGTTCGATTCATTGGTGTATCCAGAAGGGAATGTGTATAAATGAAAGTTTAACTTAGGTCAATTGTGGCAGTCTTGTTGTCACTTACTGGATTAGATAGTCGAGCAGCAATTTTGAGGGGTCTTGATGTCTGCATAATCCCACTGCTCTTCGTAGCATTGCTTGAATTTCACGTCCACACACATGGTGAGGACACTACAAAATGCCGTGGGGTCGAGGTGTACGTTCTTAGCCTGTCAACGACTAACAATTTGTTTAGGTTACGGCAGCTAGTGTGAGTACAAGAGTGTGGGTTGATGTAGCTTGGTGCAGGCGTGAAGTGCTTTAAGATGACCTCTTGTTATGCTTTTGATCTGTTGTGTTTTCCAGTAGTGCTGAAAGTATAGGTGCATGGAATGGTCCCATTCATCTGTGAATGGATACTTTTCTTCCTTCAATGCAGATTTCCCAGAGTTATGACTTTACCCCACTCGCAAACTCGTCGTCGACTCAGCTGGCTTATGCAACTCAGCCTTCGCAGCAGGCGTCCCTTCCTGCTTCGGCATCACCGCCGCTTTCTCTCCAGCCCACCGAAGTGCTCAAAAGTTCGGGAAAGTTTGGAAAACCCGCCAAGTAAGTTAAAGCAAACCGAAGTAGGCCAAGAAATGGAGACAAAGTCGTTATTTCGATTTCCGGCAAGCGCATAACCGTGCAAGACGGGAGTAAAATTAACTTGGCACATGCTTTTGTTGTTCTTTTTCTTTCAGAATTCCCGGTCGCAACTTTCTGAAAGATGAAATTGTCATTAGAAACTCTGACTCTGGAAAAGGTGGGAGTGACTTGGTTTCAAGTTTTTATTTTTGTTCTTTCTCGCGAATTGTGGCCAAACCTTTATAAGAAGCCATGTTAGCTATGAAAAGTTGTAAAAAAGGAGCCAACAGTGTGTAGAACATTGAAGCAATTGAAGCAAACTGCTCGATTACTTGTCGTGCGTGCTTAATTAAGAGTGATAGGGCATTTGAGCGAAGGGTGGCCTAGCTGCCTATTGTGAAACTGTATTGTGGTGTGACCCTCCTCCTCCTGTTGTCGTCTGTTTTGCCTGCCCCGAAACTGTTGCTGGAAAAGTGATGGGCATCAAAGGGCGTCGCGTTCACATGATTGAGGAGCTGAGTGACACGGTGATCTCCTTCCAGCGAGGTGACGTACCGCACGAGGCGTAGCCAGCGTTGCCTACTGACTCACTTATTCCACCCGCGCTTTTGCTCCCACTGCAGGCATGCTGCCGTAATGCTAGCTGTAGTGCACTCCCTAGACCCTTCTCCTTCCTCTTTGCCCAGTGCCAACCCACTTCTCGGTTGTTGCTTCGTTTTGGGCTATGATAAATTGCTGCCAAAGCTGGACAACCGTTGGGACCATGGAGGTAGGAAGCTTCTGGAGGCTACATGACTCCACCAGAGGAGAAGCGTGAAAATACACGCCCTCAACGAAGACCAAAACCGAGAGACGCTAATGGACGAAAAGAAGAGCTGTTGAATCGGCTCTCTTTTTTGTCCAATAGCGTCTCTTGGTTTTGGTCGTCGTTGGGGGTGCGTCCTCCCATGCTTCTGGCTTCACCTCTGTCCTACCTCCATGGTCAGGATTGTGGCTGCTAATGGAAATGGAGTTTCCCAATAGTTTGCTGAGGTGCCTGACGGTGATTCGTTGAAATCACATTCTTTGTTCTTTTTGCCTTTTCTTGAAGGCCTTCTATAGTCTTATTCTTGCCTTTGGTGGTTTTCTGGGAGGTGTTGAGTTGTCAAAAATGCACTCAAGATTGCTTTTTTTTTTACAAAAAAAAAAAGATATGTGTTAGTTGTTTGGCAGGTTGGCAGGCAAAATCATTTTGAAGCTGTTCTTCGGTGTTTGCATAGGTTCGTAAAGTTCGAGATATTATCAAGTTCCCCATTTTACTTGCAAAGCCCATCAAAGTTGGTTGGCATTGGGTGATGGAAAAAAGCATTTTTCTAGTAACGCATGAGAGCAGCATTCATGTACTACTTTCATTCTTCAGGATGTGGGTGTGTTTGCTGTGCCATAACTCTTTGGTTGTTTTTGTCATTTTTAAGATATTGGTTTGGTTCTTGTTGCCATGTTCCTTTGCATTTTGGGTGGCATGGTCAATGAGAAAATTGTTTTTTTACTTTTGTGATGGAAGAGCATATCCATATAAAATATTCAGATAATCAACATCTGTTCTAGTTTATTATTATTCAAATTCATCTGAGAATCTTAATAAAATTTTATATTCTCTGTTTATTCAGTTATTGCTCCTGGATAAATCAGATTCTTTCGAGAATCTTACAAACTCTGCAGTATCTTGAAAGATGTTCTCAGGTAGTTAACCTATCTCCGACGAAAGACCATGCTTGTTAATTTTAAACCTTGTAACTATTGTTTTTGCTGTTTTCTTTTATTTTCCAAGCTTTATGAAGACGAAGCTTACAGAAAAAATTACACAACATAAGAGCCCTTGCAAAACATGCAGTAGGTAAATCTTTGAAGTACCAACGACTAAAAGATGGAGCTACAGAAAAAAAGACTACACAACATAAGAGCCCTTGCAAAACATGCAGTAGGTAAATCTTTGAAGTACCAACAACGAAGAGTTGCGTTGCAATGCAGTGTAAGAAAAGATTGGTGTAGAATTTTTAGTGGTCTGTTTGGCAAAAGTTCTGCCTCATTTAGACTTAATTTAGGGCTTCATTTTTTTTTTCTTCTTCAGCCTTCCAACTATTGTGAATCTCATTCTAAAATGCTTGCACCTGCTATGCAGCTATGAGCACCTTGAGTAGCTTTTGTGCTCTTATTTCTCTTGGCTTGGTTTGTTGTGGAATGGAGCAGTAATTTTTTTTAAAATTTGTTTGCATAGTGAAGTGGATACTTTCAGTCATGTCTTTAGTTGCACTCTAGAACTGCTTCATGAACATCATTGTGCCTTGCACATCAGAGCCATCTTGTCTTTAAAGCTTTGTTATCAAATCAACTGACTGATCTCGTTTCGCAAACATGAATATTTGGTTTTTAAAGGTTGCCTGTTACTTTAAAGTATTGTGTAAGAGTTGCCAGCTTCATCTTACCTCCATGGAAGATAACCATGGAGGTATTCTCCCGTGGTTCTAGGAGACTAGTCTATGGCCACTGTTCAAGCTGTAGGTCAAGGCCGGCTAGATCTGCTGGCTAGGCGCTTGACCATTGAGGATTGCAATCTCGCGTTGTGCAGGTTTCCAGAATTTAGACATAGGCGGGATTCCCGAGAGATGGGCAGTGAATTCTGTAAGCACCAAAAAACTGGCATGCTAGGAGACTGGATGTAATGTATACATTCGATTTTCAAGCGGTCGATACTTCAGAGCCTCAAGAATGGTCGACCACATGGCACCCATGGAAGAGTTTTGACTGGGACTATGTATGCCTTGCTTTGTCCCAGAATATCTTGTTCATGAAGCTAGGCTAAAATGGACACTCGGGCCATGCGAAAGACCCCTCCGAGTTCATGACTAGGGGTGGCGGTGTGCACACTTTGGCAGTTTTATGTAATTCCGAGAAAAGGAAACGGTAATCATACTGAGATGACTTTACTTGCTTTTGTCATGCACGCCGCTTCTCAGAACTTTACATGGTTGTTTGAAGTGTGGACAGTGATCTATTGTCCGAGTATGTGTAACACACTGGTTTGCTTGAATGACCTATCTAATTGTAAACCCTTAGTCCTATAGTGTACGGAACAATTGCGGGACGAAGGTGCTACGACGCCATAAAAAAAGACTATATTTGATGTGGTTAGTTGTTGCAACCAGTGTAATTGGGGTACCTTTTCTCGCGATGGTCCCGTACATTAAATTTGGGGATTGGTGATTTTGCTCAGGGAAGCTCTGTAACGTTTGTGTTGCCTGCTGGTGTTGCATGGTCTTGCCACTAAATTTGCTAGCAGTTTTGTTTTTGATTCTGCAATGCTTTATTCTTGCATTGAATGTCGACCACAGTAGAAGTTTATTATTTGTTTTTATATTGGTTTTTGCACTTTGATGTCATGTTGATGGCTTGCATAGGTTGTGGACCACACCTTGAGATGTTTAGAGATGGCACTTTGTGCATTGTGCATCTGACTTGCCATTTGCAACTTTCAGTCAATCCTGGTGTGAGGGACAGGCTTGTGCAAATCACTGGAGCCAACGAAGACAATATCTTGTGAGTTTCAGTTCTTTTAACATTGCCTGCCTCTTTCATACATCTAGAGAGAGTAGTGAGGGGACAGTAATGTGCAGTCCAGTCGTTCAAAAGTGCATCTTGTGCGTTTTGTGCTTTTCACTCAACTTGTCTTCTTTTAGGAGGGCAAAAGATCTGATTGAAGATACCATCCGCAGAAATGCCTCTCCCATTAGGGTTAGTAGACTCGCATTCACAGGTGCTGCTCTGACATATAGGCTGAGCGCATGTTACGTTTCCATTGGCAGGATGTGGGTGATGAGGGCTCTCCAAACTATGGGATGGTGGTTGCAAAGGAAAATCAGACCAGCTCTGGCCCAAAGCCCTCCCTCGTCCATAGCTATAGTATGGGCGACGCCAGCATGGGGGAATACACGAGGGATGTGAGCGTCGGGAGGGACACAATTCGAATCAATGGTCACAAAGAAATCCTAGTCAAGGTACTTGCACGTTTCATTTCTGGTCTCTTTGTTTGTTTCTGAATGGAGTGGAAGTGCTTAGTTGGTTCTCTGTTTTGTTTTCCCTTTTCAGACTGCTAAACTGGTCCTGGAAAAGTACTTTGGCGGGCAATGTGACTATGCGAACAAGGTGCATCAAACAATCTCGTTGCTTTCTAGTAGTGCTTGTGATGTTTTAACAAGTGAGTGATGTGTTAAGCTTGTTTATCAAATGTACTAAGCTTGTTTAACAAGTGCTGTCATGTTTTATGTTGTAAGAAGTGAGGTCACACTTTTTGGTGGTCCTGCTTATCCTCAGCCCGAGCCTTTGTTTTTGGCTATTTCCAAGGGTGGAAGCGCTGCGCCATTGTGCGCCAATCCACTTTCACTGCGCCATCCTGCTCCCAAGCCCAAATGTTGCGTCAAAACTGGCTGAAGAAGCATATTTTTCTTTTTAATCGCTAAATTTATCGGAGTTCTTGTTTACTGTCCACCATGGTTAAAGTGACCAGACGTCCCGATTTAGGCGGGACAGGTCCCACTTTTCCGGCCGTGGTCCTGCTGTCCCGCAAGCGTGCTTGTGGGACGGTGTTTTGTCCCGCTTCGGCTTCCCCGAACTGCGAATAGATAAAAGATGCAGTTGAATGAAATGATCGCACCAGTGAGAGGGTGCTTTCTCTGATCAAGAAACAAGATATGCTGGGCAGAGGGACTTGGAACATTTGTGTTTCCTATTAATTAAAAGTGTAGTCAGTAAGAATGGGGCTTTATTTCAAACCATACTATTGTACTTTGAAATAGTTTTGTTTTTAGTAGACTTGTGGAACTTGCAATTTGGGTTGTTAAATAGACTGAACCCTTTTTTCTTGAGGCTCAAGTTATTTTTCTTTTGTTGGCTCTGCCTTCCATTGGAAATCCATAAGATGAACTAACCTGTTATTAGGGCAGTTATCTATAGCTGCCATTTACATAAAATGCACTTCTGCTGTTTGCTTTTGATGCTATGGGCTGGATCATTTATAAGGAAATTGTATGTTTGTAAATTGTTTGGCAACATCACATGGAGATGCTTTGTCGTTGTGCTGATTTTGTATTTATGGAAAAACATGTCTGTACTTGTAGCCCTATGTTTGATCTGGGTGACCAACTCCAAGATTAACTTACACTGCTCCAAAACTCTGCTTTTACGGCTTCTGAGCTGCTCCAAAGCATAACTTTTACTGCACCGAAGCTGCTCCAAAGTTGCACGTTTGCTGCTCCCAGACCTGCTACAAAAGGTCCGAAGCTCACTTCCACACCTGTTTGCCTTATAAGATGAACGCTTATGCCTAAGATTTTATGTTCGATTGACATTTTTCCTTAAATTTAGAGCATTTTCTTCCTATGTTTGTTTTCCTCAAATAACTTTTTCTGTATGCTTTTGTCTTTGCACCCAAGAATACTGTGATTATTAAAGCACCATGTTTCGAGTTGTGGTTCCCAGAGAGACATACCTAGGATGCGGGGACATAGCCAGAGGGAGGGCTGGGACTTATGGGCCTAAACCTGTAAAAAATTCCTGGCTATGTGGCTGCTGGATATGTGAAATGAAAGCCTGGAAATGTTAGCTCAGTGGAGTTTTCTTCAGGGCAATTTGTCTCAATGGAAACTCTGCCTTACTGTTTTTCATAGCAGTAAGGCTAATGTAAATGAAGCCGCAAGCAAGTGCACCTTTTAATACCGAACACGTCGAACCTGCTTCTCGAAAACAGGGTTCGCACAGGTGCTTGAAAACCTTGATAACCCTTGAATTTGAAAATGCCATTTTCCAGACCTTTAAAGTCCTGGAATTCGTAGCGGTGCTTGAAAACCCTTGAATTTCCCTATGATAGTCAGTGGTGCTACATTTGTTATAATAATAAAATAGAATCATGACTTTTACGTATATGTTAAAAAAAATTTGAAACTGAAACGAGGAATTTTCTTATATGGCATACAACTCGACATATTTCGTTGATTCACGTTAAGCGCCTGGCCACAATGGTAGCAGTCCCGGTGGTTCCGGATCCGGTCTCGCCCGTCCGCTTCTTGTGATCTTGGGCCGTCGCTCACTCGCGTAGTGTTTGCTATTATAGCCCTGGTTTCCTTGTTTTGAGTCTGCTTTACGCAGCACATGGTGGACGTTGTTTAAGCTGCGTGCGATGCCCGGAAAGTGCAACTTCCAGCGGTCGTGGTTGGGTCATGACGACTACAGACACTGGGTTGTGTCGGACCGAGGGAGCATGAATCGGGCAAAATGCAGACCTTGAGGGAAGACGTTTGATGTCTCGTCAATGGGCGAGTCCGCACCAAAAAACCACATTAAAAGTGGGAAGCACAGTGGGAACATGAAGAAGGCAGCAGGTAGCTCCATGAAGAACTATGTGACTCTGTGCTTCAGTAACCGATCAGTCTCCGCGGGATCCGTCCCCGCAGCCCCAGCAGAGTCATCGGTCTTGACCAGCACGTGCAAGGTGGTAGATAGAGTGCTCTAAATTTGGTGGATAGAGTGCTCTAAATGACTTAATTTACGCGGGATCGAATTTTCGCGAACCGTACCAAAGCTGAAAGTTTGGAATTATTCGCGGGTTCTCCTTTTTGCGACTCGAATGTAGCTTCCGAAGTGTTGATATTGTGCCCAAACTGTTTGCGGTACTTGTTTTTCACGAATCGTGGGCAATTCGCGAAAATTAAGTCGTTTACAGTATTAAAGGGGTCCTTTAAAATATCTGTCCAGGTCCTTAAAAGTCCTTGAAAACCCTTGAATTTTTTTCTTTGAAGCCTGTACGAACCCTGGAAAAGCACATACAATCAAATGATATGCATAGATATATGGGGCACAAGGTGGAATACTCCATGTGAAGTTCGGGCCTAAGGTGGAATACTCCATGTGAAGTTCGGGCCTTCAATGTCTGTTGAATATTGCCAGAAGAGGAAGGCAATTTCACAATTGTCAGAAGTCATTGCTATGTTTCATCCAAGAGTAACTTACTAGAGAGGATTCTGGAAGTGCAACTAAAGGTAGTAGTGTAGTTTATGAGAGTACAACACAAAGCAACGAGGAACCCTTGCATTGAAGGCAATGGCCCAAATTCTACTCCTTGATGTTGCACGAAGTGGCCAATTGATAGCAACACAGCTGGCGTGGGTGATTTCAGCTTTGGAATCAGTTTCCTAGCATGAATTGTGAGAATGTGGCTACAAGAATAATAAAATGTCTGTTGCACATTAGAAAGTTGATGACTGCCATCTCTGCTTTCTTTTTCAGGCTAAAGTGCTTGCCTTTGCTTTTGTGGTGCAAACCTAAACCAGAGTTCTATTTACAACAAGGGGGGGGGGGGTTGAAGTGGGTTGGAGTTCAGCACCACTTTGATAAGTAGTGTATTAATAGACTAACACTTTTTATTTTTATTGCAACAAATCAATATTTGTTGGAAGATGTCTTAGTTCTTATGACAGCCTCTAGTGCGTGGTCATGCCAGTAATGTGGTTTTTCAACTTCAGTAGCAAAATGTTGGTTTAATATTATGCTGAAAGGCCCTGGGAACAACATACTTTGTATAAATAAGCCCAAGCTCTAAAAGATTAAGTCAGCACTGAGATAGTGGGCAACACTTGCTCAATTCTTTTTTATGCATAGCCCCCTTTTGAACTAAATAGTGCTTATTGAAGTGGGTGTATTCCATAAAAGTGTGGGTACATATGGAAGCGTGGCAGCCATTCTTGTCAAACTACAAGAGGTGTGCTCGTTAGGCTGGCAACAGTGGACAGTGGGTTGACAGCAGAAATAAGGGTTCTTCATGAACTTTCGAAGGGCTTCCCTTGAGTGACTTATTGTTGGCCTCCCTTCAGGTCACTGTGGATATGCTGTCGCCACCGAACCGGGGCTCTTACGTGTCTCCTGAGCCGGGGCTCCTTTCCAACAGCCGAAGTGCTTCTGACTTGGGCAGAGCTACGTCCTGGCATGGGTTGTGAGTTGCTGAAATTTACCATCACCATTGTTTGAAAGTGAAGCGAAGTAGCCGAGCATTGTGCTTCTGTTAATATAGTCCCTTTGGACGTTATGAAAGCATAATTGTTCTCCACTGTAATGTATGCCTCAGTTGGTGCTTCAGTCTGCTATGCTACGACACCTGTGTCTTGCGAGGATTTAGCCGCTCAATTGTTTTCTATTTATTAGAGCGTCGAGGAGGCGCAGTGGTCCTGCCAGTAGTCAGACCAGCAGTTCCAGCGATGAAGAGGCATTCAAGGATGACAATTGTTTTCTATTTATTAGAGCGTCGAGGAGGCGCAGTGGTCCTGCCAGTAGTCAGACCAGCAGTTCCAGCGATGAAGAGACATTCAAGGATGACAGTGGTGATCTGGATTCATCGGCAAGCTTTTGCTCTTATACCTAGATTATTTCATCTTGGTTTGAAAGAGAGTTGAACGGGCTGTCCTACGTAGATTCCAGGGTTCTGTACGATTATTTCTTGATTTCTCGTGTGTGTTCTCACTTAGGGCAGCTTTTTGTTCAAAATTCTTTCGAAGCGCTTAAGGCATTCTATTCCTTCTCAATTCCCGTCTTGCAAAATGGGCCTGCCAAACCCGGTTATCCTGTACAGTTTTTTTTTAACCTGTGTAGTCAAAAAAGGCATGTTTAGTGTTTTGGCTGCCTTCTCTACTCCGTTTCACCTTGCGTGGGGCTGCAACAGACACTAGGAACCATCCCAGCCAATTCGGCACTTCATACTTAGCGTGTGACTATTGTAAGGTGAAACAGAGAATAGGAAGCACCAGCATGAAGTCCTGTGCTCCGATCTACTCTTTTTGATCTTAATCGTTTGATAAATGCAGGAGTTTAGATTATCAAAGAATTCTAGGTCGTATCATTTGAATGCACTGTAATTGTGCCTGGCCAGAATAGACCCTTTGCAAAACGTACAGCGCTACGACGGCAGGGAATTTTGGGAACCCTCGGTACAGATCACGCGCTTTCTCGTTGTGCCTGCGTGCGCGTCCCGGCAATTACCGCCAGTAGCCGTTGCAGCCACCCGCCATCCCGCCCATCCGCCGAGTCGTACGTCGTTGGTGGCGTACCGTATCTGTGGCAGCGTAAAGGCATTGCGACAGGTGAACTTATTTGAATATGTTATTTGTCGTAACTTACCTTCACGTATTGAAGTGTCACCGAAACCACTTACTTTGCACCGCAATCGTGGCAGGTTTCGACCAGGTTCGACGAAGCGTTGGTGCAGCAGACGACAAAGCCGGTACAAAGGAGAGGAATGAGAAAGGGGCAGCCGTTGGCTCGTCGCTCGCCCGACTCGGCTGCTCAAAGTTGTTGCCGTGGTAACCTGCGCCTGCTCGCGTATGCCACGTGGTAGTGGGAGGAGGGGCATAGAGAGGACTCCTATTATTCGTTGCGTGGCGCGCGCGGGCTTTTGGTATTTTTGCAAAGGGTCTATTGACTAGATTTAATATTTTTATGTCAAGTATATGATAACGGATTGGAGTGGCCTTTCCAATGCAATAAAGGTTTCATACTATGCAAATACAGTTGCCGACCAATTTTCCAGACTTCGCAGAGCCCGAAAAAATGTCAGAATAATAGGGCAGTCTGAGAAATCAGCAGATAAAAAATACTCGCCTTTATTACATCTAAGCAGGCTTAAAAAAGCCGTCAATAGTGCCTTGCTTCAGGTTACGTCTCCGCTTGCGTCCGACAACTTTCTGTTGGCTTGAGAATTGCTGCCTTCTTATCTAGCGTTATAGTCAAGTACTTTCCGCACTTCTTAGCGACACTTGGCGGCAGCGGAAGAACAGAGCCATGACATTCAAGCCAGCATAGTCTGAAAACGCGATGCACCGGTACGAGACGAGAGGCGCAAGTCCACGGCGGCAGAATGGCGAATTAAAGGGCAACTCCGCTCGATTCCGAAGATTTTGGGGTATTGAGTGATTTCGCATTAAAAAGCCCTATTAAAAGACACTACATTGTATGTTTCGCGAAAAATTGGAAATATATTTTTAAATCTAATTATAAACGCAAGCGGAAGTCGAAACCGAAACTTTGGCTCTGTCCGGAAACATTGGCCTTGGGCCACCAAGAACATGGCCACCATGTAAAACGAGATGTCACGTTATTCACTATGCAATGACGGGCGAGATTGGGGTGGGCGTGTGCCAGGTGCAAGTGTCGTCTGCACCGCTTTCTTCGCCATGTTTTGGTGTCTGCGACATTCGACGATGTCTCCACAACTGCAGCATAAGTCTGCGCACGTGGTGTCTGTAGTGTGGACGAAACTCCCGAGGGACAATAGTCGCAAACGGTGAGACGACGACGGCGGTTGTGACGCGGGAGACGGCGATACCACGGCGGGGTGGCCAAACAGCTTCCGAGAAGCGCGCTGCGCAGGCACGTTACGCCAATCACGTGGACACCGCTGAGCGCCGAGAGGAAACATTGCTGACATCATCTTCTACGCTCGCCCGGAGAAGTAAAAACAAGCAAAAGGTGGCAATGGTGATGACGTTTAGCTCAGTGTTGGCTATGCCCATCCCGTAGCCTTGAGTGCGCTGTTGGTTGCGCCTGAATTCGCCCGCTCGAGTAAGCCGATTTCGGCTACTTGGCGAGTAGCAAAGTTTGCCGGACTGTTTAAGAAACGTTCAGACAGAACTAGGTCTTAATATTTGACGTGTGGTCTTCCTGGGTGATACTGAAGAGGACTGCATTGTTTTTTCAAAACCAAAAATGAAGCGGAGTTGCCTTTTAACAACGCAAAATGGTAACAGTGATGATGATAATGACGTAGCATAGTGTCACGTAGCGGTAGGACTTAGCAGTACTCAAGTAGCGCTGCCAAACCAAGCCAATCCATATGCAGCCAACATAGAATCTAAAATGGCGGCTCCTAGGTGGTGTTTCCCGCTGATCACTCGCGGCGATTTTGTCTGAAAAATCAAACTTTTGGACTCGAAGTTGTCCAAAACGTTGGTCATGAATGTGCTCTATTTCTATCTTGTAGATCGTGGTTCCTCCTTTAGTTCAGAAATATTGAACAAGTGCGAATTAGCGGCGTCTGAAAATTCGGTCGGCTACTGTACTTACTTTTTCTTTATAAGGTACTTTATAAATTGCCTAACATTTTTGTCAAGCAAATAAAAAATAAATGCAGACCTTTCGCTGGGATGGCTCTATGAATTTGAGAGCATATATTATTCATTGGTTAAGAGGGGGTTAAATTTTATTTGCATATACTACTTACCCATTATCTGCTTTGCTTCTGACACGTCTTTGTTTTGCTGCGTGCTATTATTCTATTTAAAGGAGGCTTAATAAGTTGTGCTACATAGTTTTCTCAGGTAGTGCTCGTATAAATGTGGCCCTTCACTGCACTGGCCTGCGAGGATGTCCATCATGCAAAATAAACATGAAAGAACCTGTATTTGATACTTCCTCATTGCATAATTTTCCATGTTGCGTGTATTGCAAAGAAATGCCGTAAAACACCCAAAATTGGCAGAAGATTGCACCAAACATGGAGCCGGGTGCTGGTTTGAGTATTATCTATACATATTCTATTCTGGCCAGTTCTGGTATTTAGGCAGAGTAAAATGACTCTTGCACAATAGTTAGCACATGCTTGGTGTTTTGCTATTGCATTTTGTTCATAAAGTTCAGATTCTGCACACCTAAATATTTGAAGGTAAAATTACACCCTATAAGGTGAACTTTCAGATTCTCCAAAGGAGGACTATCTGAAAGGTTGTCCTCCTTTGGGCAGTTCATTTTCATTGTGTTAGTGGCTGTGGTTTTTTAAAGTTAAGCAGGCTGAAATGTTCATGGATAAATTAACAAATTAAATAGTTTGTCCTTTTCACGTCAGGACAAGGGTGTGGCACCTTCCCCGAAGCATATTGTGAAGTCCACCAGCATTGCAAAAAGCCTTCCAGCACAGATGAGTAAGCATTTTCTTTTTTGCTTCTAGTCTTTTCATTCTTCAGAAATCTCATACTAATTGTGTGTGTTTTGTTAATTGAAGCAGGCAGAGTTTCGTGTTTTCTCAATTTTGTAGCCTGCGGGTACTTAGAGTGTACTCACGGCACATGATCAGTGTAATGAAAAATTAAATCCCAGAAAAAGGTCACATGTGTCGACATATGCCTAATGACAGAGCCTCCTTAAAGAAATCAAAAAGACCAGGATTATCTGTTGGCCATGTATGATCGATTCAATTGAGTTCATCGGCGGTCAACTACGAGAGCTGCTTCATTGGGGCTGCAAGCATTTAAAGCTGCTTAATAGTAAAAATGAAAATTCTATGTAGCCAGTAGCCACCTGCAGCAAGTGATGCTGGACAGGAAATTCATAATGGCATTCCAAGAACACAAATACATGAGGGACCAGGACTGTCTGGTTTCCCAGTGCCAGCTTCCGTTTCATGGGGAGGGGACTTCTGCGAGAGGCTTTATTTTCTTCGATTATTGGTTCCATCGCAAGACGCCTTTTTTATTTGGAGAGAGGTAGAAGATGCAGGTGCCAGTAGCAATTACTTGGCATCTTAAATTGGCAATTTAGAAGCCATTGCTCGTTGCAGTGAAACAAGACTTGATAGCCCATTTAATGGCCTCGCATCGGGTGCATGCTTATCATCCAAAGGAGTCCCCCGACTTCGTCTTGTAATGCACATCAGATTGCAGTGCAAAGGTAGATAACAGAGCCGAGAAAATGTGTCGAAATGAGGCATTCTTCAGATAAATTCGAAGTGTTGGAACATTTGTTTTCTTGCCTTTAACATATTAATTTTTTTTCAAAAGCACAAAACCATTGTAGCCAATGACAGCCTCTAAAGTGTGAACTAGGTTGTAAAAAAAAATGAAGTGTTTTGCTTTTACGTTTTTTTTTAGTAAGAAGTTGCGATGGTTGCATCCTCAGCCTCTGTGTGCATGTGTTGTCTCAAAGAATCTGTTGCAGAGCCTCCTCCAGTATCCAGGCAGTCTAAGGTTCCCGGATACATGCCGGACGTGGCTCCCAAGGTGGGACTCGACGTGCTAAGTGGCCTGCAGCATTTTGTCAGTGACGCTATTATTTGGCATCTTCTTCTCAGGTTGACCGTCCGCAAGTGCCTGCTGCTGCTTCTGTGGTGACTGCTGACCCGCCACCATCGGCTGCTGCCAAAAAGAAGAACTATTCTCGGGATTTCCTTCTCGGTTGTGCTCGCTCGCCATATGCCACTGAAATGCCTCCTGATTTTCCTTCTCTGGATCCTGACGTTGCGAACCTAATGGTCAAGCAGGTAGGCTCTTAGCTTGGTCTTTTTTGCTCTGATATTTCTCGTTCTTTGGTTAAGTTTCCAGTAAAAGAAAGCTAGATGCAGGAGTTGCCTCAGTTTGCAATGGTCATTTGGTTTGGGTGAATTGAAGAAAAATATTTTAGCATTATTGTCGCTTTGTGTGGGCTCGTCATTCTAAAGGCCGCTCTCAGCTGCGAAGTATAGTTGCGTATTATGTGGAAAAACCCAGGCGAGTGTGTGAGTTAAAAGGTCTGCAGCACTACCATTAGAAAAAGGCTCAACTATATCAAGCCTTCAGTGGCTGTTCAATAGACCTGTTGTACGACGTACGGCACCACGACGGCAGGGAATTTAGGAAACCCTCAGTACAGATCACGCGCTTTCTCCTTGCCGCCGCGGCAGCTACCGCCAGCAGCCGTCGCAGTCATCCGTGATCTGCCAGATTGTTGTGCGTTTTTGGCGGCATACCATATCTGGCAGCGTAGACTCGTGATAGGTGAAGCTATTCACTTTAATGCATTATTTGTCGTAACTTACCTTCACGTCTTGCAGTGTCACTGAATCCACTTATTTTGCACTGCAACTGTGGCATGGTTCGACTAGGTTTGGCAAAGGTTGGACCGGCATTGCACGTAGCTCCCACGAACTGTTATAGCTCGATAGTGACGTGCAGTCGTGTCAGAATAAAAATGGCATACTAATAACAAAGTGTACATACCGTGTTACGAAGGTAATCCATACGGCGTTTATTTGAGCTCTATATCACACAAAACAAGAAGATAGAATCGATGAGAGTCCCTTTCCACGACAGTGTTCGTCACCACTGCCTCAGAAAACAAGGAGATGACAAGGGGAAGAGTTTGACCTCACCGGTCAGCGACCAAACTATAATACGGGAAGGGTACCCTAGGGTCGCGCGGGCATATTCCATTCAGCATGCCAGCCGGTCGTGGGTAGACGGTCTTGGCCAAGGACCGTCGGAGCACCGCTGCGCCGAGTCTGAGTGCATGCTAGGCCTATCTGCCGAGCTCGCTTGGTCGGGGTTGGTGTAATCGTGGCGGTTGGAGCTTTTCCCGGGTGTTTGTGGATCCAGCGTTTTTGTTTCTCGTGGTCTGTTTCAAGTACTTTTTACTTTTTTTCTTGCTGCTTGAAGTCGGGACGCGCGAGAAGAACACGTAGAAAAACAAACGTTTGTTGGTCGTCGCTGAGGGACGCTGTCTTTTTCTTGCTTCGCTTACCACACGATAGATGGCGCTTGGCTCTCAGCATTATCCAATGTGGCAATTTTCGTCACATCTCTGATTATGCTACAAAATGTGGATCTGAATATTATTTAACAAAACTTTTAGGAAACATTCGCCTGCTATTTATTGTTTATGATTGCGGTGCTGGTGAGGTAGGCTCTTACCCAATAGGCGACGTGGATTCGACTGACGTGCTGCGATTCCGCGGATGCATCGCAGTGAAAAGGCAGAGAGCTTTCAAGGAAACAAGGTGCAAAAGAGTCCAGTTTTCTTTTAAAAGTTCTATACAGAAGAATTTTTTTGGCTCCCTATTTTTGTGTTTCTTTTCACACCTTTTACGACGATCGGTGGATGAAATTCGATCTCAGAATCGTTTCATGGTCCCTTTAAGTTCCAAATCACACGCTTGGCAAGTTAAGCAGAGCAGCACTTTAACCAGACTTCGCACACAAGCCATGGCCATGTCCACCAAACAATAGCAGGCCACCCCATCGCCGCAGGGCTCTCCGGGATCTTCGGCGCTCCTGTCGCTTCTGCCTGCCTCCAGAAAGCTAATCTTCCGCTCACAAGCGGTAAGCGTATCTGTGTCGGAGTGTAGCAGTCTCGGGTACTGCCACTGCTGCTGCAGGCACCAATGGAACGGGCGATGATCTTGACTCGAGCGCTTTGTCATCGGTGGTGGCAGCGACAGCATACTTTCTACCAAGCAGTCCTCACGGTTTCTTGAATCGCGAGAAGCGGCTGAAGCTTTGATGCGTTTGTGACTTCACCACAGGCATCCTCAAAACAATCGCCAAAAAGATCACCGAAAAGTAGATAGAAAAGCTCATGAAGGAGACTGAGACCGACAAAGCAGCGAAGTAGGCTAAACGAGAACTAGCATGCGATGAACGAGCTAGCGCGCATGCGACTTGCACGGGCCAATAGGAGCTCGCGTTTTTCATTGTTTTGGCCAATAGGGGTTCGCGAAGCATCTTTTCTCACAAAATCAAGTGAATTTCGACGGGGTTCACACATAGAGTTATTATATTGTACGCTAGAGGTTCAACTGGCGCTAGTGTCTATGCGACTTCCGTGACGCAAATTGAAGCAGACAGCAACCAGTCTACTTTCGCGGTGCTCCTGTGCATTCCTATGGGAAAACGCGCGTGCATTTTGTCTCTTCGCCGGAAAATAACACGGAACGCTTTGGTTATTTGGGTCGTACCGAATAGTGTGTACCTTGATTAACACTGTGAAAGTGTAATTGCTTTAGTTAGCGTATTTTTCTTCATCAGTGAACGATGTTTAACTTCGCTACATTTCAGTCCCAAACGTGTGTTCCGCAGCAGGTGTGTAAAAACAAGCGACGATTCGAAGCAAAATTACAATCGAAAGGAATATAGAGTGTGTTCAAGGCTCGCCAGCATTACGGTGACGCTTATATATTGATGATATGCCAGTCCTGTCACTATATGAAAATGACCCCGTCGTGCATGAGCGGATAAAAACATTCAAAACGAAGAGAATAAAGTCCGTGGGCTATGAAAGGTGTCTCTTCGTATTGTTTTCTCTGCCGGGCAGCTTTTATCGGGCACTTGTTCTCACAGATTTCGAGCGTGCGGGTGATATTTTGAACGTACAACAAGCCTGCAGCTTCGCTCAGAGCAGAAAGAATAAAGCGGTACTTACTTATTTAAAATCGGAATAGATTACGTGGCCTTCAATTTATTTTGATCCTACATGCACGTGTAGTTACTGATCCAGTGTTACTGCGTAGTTATTGCCGTCTTTCTTAATTTCCAGATGTTCTTCGTTCGTTTGGGACGTATATCCCCCACTCTGAAAAGCGCCGACGTCGTGTTCGCGCTAACAGTGTCCGACAGTGCACAAAAATACACGTACGAAGCCGTTTTAGCATTGTTTTTAATGCGATGAATTTAAAAGAAAAACGCCGTAACTGACCAATTATTTCGTCGGCCTGACTGAGAAATGTTCCCAGCTACCTAGTACGTACGAATTATTTGGGATATTTGCTCTTATGATCGAGCGCAGGGAGAAAATGCACCCACTTTTTCCCATCGAAATGCATTACCGGAAGTCAATTTTGGACTGGTTGCTGTCTGCTTCAATTTGCGTCAGCACACTAGCGCCAGTTGAACCTCTAGCGTACATTATAATAACTCTATGGGTTCACACACGTATTCGAGCGCGCTCACTTACTCTCGAACGTCAATTAGTATCAGCGCCGGAAACAGAAGAGTTCAGCTTTCTAACGATACTACAATCTCCTAGCTAGGCCTAGCGCGCATGGCGCTCTTCCGAGTTGAAAAAGTCAAGCATTGCAATGCTCCGTGCGGTCGCTGCTGCACTCCCCATTCTCTCACGTCACTGGCGCACCGAAAATAGTTGATAACAAGATAACTATGCTTCGAATACGAATGAAACTTTGTGGAAATACTCAGAGTTTGTGAACCTCATTAAAATATTTTTCAAAATCGACATTTAAAAAAAGATTTTCTCCAGCCGTGTTCCTTCTTAAATATATGGTCGGAGTGTTCTGTATTGTTCCCGTCCACCTTCAAGGCTGCTGGTACTGTTTTTTTGGCTCTATCGCTTTTATTGAATTACCGTTTATATCAAATTTTTTGCCGTCCCGTTGACTTCATTATAACGAGGGATTACTGTATGTAAAATAAACTAAAAACCGCTCATTGCTTTTATCCCACGACCTCTTCATGCAATGCACAAACACTGCACTCAACTCTACGATCCCTCATTGTCGTCTTTTGTATTGGAACGCCGCGAGCTTGATCCAAAAACGACGCTGAAATTTGTGTTGACTCAACCATCGTTTGCCGACCAAGTGGGGAAAAACGACAAAAATCGAACAGCTGCTGAAATGTTGCTTGTGCACGCAATAGCCTCAGTGATAGCTCTGCTTTCTTCCGTTAGATAGCACGGAGGCCTTCAGAGACACGCGCTCACCTGGGCCGTTTCACATCGTCCGCTACTGTACTTCAGAAACTACAACGATCTAAAGTCAAAGTAGAAATAGTCGCACCCATACTTTCATTTCGAAGTGGGCTAACCATCTTGCTTACAGTGGGAATGCAACCTACTATCATTATATATATAAAAAAAATTAAAAACGGCAACTTTTGCAATATTTGCACTCCTGTCCAGACATTGGTGGAAATGTTGCTGCAGCAAATTTTCTGGAGTTCATTACTAAGTGTTATGCAGTTGCCTTTGTTTCACTTTTGATGTGATATGCTACAGTACAGCATATGGCTTGTCTGCTTAAGGGTTGGCACTACCTGGGCATGTCTACTTTTGAACCGCTCACTCAATCGGCGTGAAATTTGCAGGTGGTGTTTGTAGCCATATAGAAGGACCACTACTGCTACTACTACCACTACTGCATACCACTACTGCATACCACTACTGCTTGTCACCACGCAGTAGTGGTATGCTGCAGTGAATCGAAACTGCATAGTTAGTCCTCGCATTTTTGCATATCTTGCTTCGCACGCAGCACACCTGTGAGAGCGGGATGTTGCACACGGTTTTTCTGAATAAAACTATGGCTAGTATATATGGTAGGCTGCAATATTCTGACAATATCTTTTTCACATCTGAGATTCATCAGGGATACTTGAGTATTGCGAGAAAACTGTTATGGACTACTCTATACGCTATTCTTTGTCAGCTTTTGTTTAGTTCTTATTTATACAGATTCCATCCGTTTGATGGCACAGTGAATGCAGTAAATTAAAACTGAATTAGCTGGAACAGTAAATGCAAGCCTGGGAATAATCTGAATGAGTTCAGCGGGATTTCTTTCTTTTTTTCTTTTTTAAGAAATACATTTATCATTTACATGCTGATTTATGTTATCATGAAGTTCTTCTTATAGAATGTCATTTATGTTCATAAGAAAATGACGCAAGCTTTGTTTTCTATCTAAATTAAGAACTGTTATTTTATAATAACATTTAGAACTTTAAAAAAAAAAAAAAAAACATTGATTTTGGTGCTTGAAACTTTTATATTTAAATGTTATTTCAGCATAATACACTATTTGGTTTATGTTTGATTTCATACATAAGATAACTATGCACAGAAGTTTGTACTGCCCTTCATCAATCAGTGTCTTGTTACCGTGCCTTGTGCTTCTACGTGCAATTAAACTGCTACGTAGCTAGGAGTCATACCTTCCGTGCTGTTAATGCCATCAAAAGGTTGCGCAGAAGCAGGAAGGCAAAGTAGGCATAAACACATAAACCTTAACATGATGTTCACATTAGTATGAATGAAAATGAAATGTGTGTTTACACTCCAAAAGTTTGTTTTGCTGCTCTAAAAGGTGCTCTAAAATGATTCTGGCCAATCACGTCACTAATCACTCAATAGTACCACTTTGTCTTTTAGCTTCCTTGGCATGAAACCATTTAGTGCACTTGTGGACTGATTATGAAAGCCTCGAGACATTACATTGGGTACCGGTAGTTTGCTTGAAACGATTGAACGTGCATGCACCATTTTTTCATTGCTACTTTTTGCATGCAATAAAAATTATATGTTTAGTACATTCACATATACTACGAGCTTATTTTTGTTGTGTTAGACATTTAGACATTGCTTTATGCAGATTCCCAAGTTTTCCATTACTGTCGAGTGCTTCAACTTCTCTTGATCTTTTGTATGAATGTCTGCGATGCAAATGCTAACTGTTTGGCTTGTGGCAGCCGATTGCACTTTTTGCCCTCAGTTTGTGCCTGCTAATTGTGAATTGTTTGCACATCCCTGCCAGCATTATATGCTTGCTGCTGTCCTGAAGATTGCAGGCATTGAATGGAAAGAACCACTGCATGTTAACTGCCTGCCCTTCTTTCTGCAACCCAGGCACGAAAGGCTTGCTTGCGATGATTCAGGAAGTACAGACTGCTGGCTTGCTCTCGCATTGCTCCATAGCTCCACCTGGGAATTCCTGCCTTGCTCCTGCTTTGACAGCGCGATTGGCATGTCGCTTCAACACGGGCATCTGCAGTCAGTGTATCTCGTTGACGACTTCATTGTTCCCCTTTGGGGAGAGACAAGCAAACTCCATTTAAATGCACAGATGGTATATTCTTTCGTTCTTGCTTTAGCATGCAACGCCGTTCGACTCCGATGGATTTCGGCAACGAATGATGCGTCAGGCTTCAGTCTCTGACTTCGTTTCAAGCTCCCCTGTTTCATCGACACCACCTCGTTCCGAATTATCTGAGCTGGACGACAGCAGTGTGGGTTGAAAAATCCGGTCACTGGAGGAATCCACCACAATGCAATTTCCATGGGATGGCGTTGTATGGTTGTGACTTCCTTAATCTGGAAGTGCTTCCACCTCGTTTTAGAGTGTCTTGAATAATTCTCTACAACATTCTTTTCTCGGCATCGTTCGGCAATTGCAGTCTATTCGAAATGTACAGTTTATCAAAAGTGCGCAGAAAGACCAGAAATATTTTGTTTTTCAATAAAAAAGCTGACATACCGAGAGATTTTTTTTGTCATATGGCAATTTGTAGTGGAATTGCCCATGGCAGGGTAGTCTGTTTAATCAGGCAGTTCTATTAAACAAGGCAAACTTTTAGAAATTTTTGAGTACATTTAATTCTGTTTAATATTTGTCATGCACTACAAAGATTGCATTGGTTGTGAGTGTCTGGACCGCAAAGGAAGACATCTGGGAGGTGACATTTATGAGGTGTGCTTGTTGCTTTGTTTTGGGATAGCATGTAGTCATTGCAGGGACCTGGTGCGAGCTACTATATTGATAGCCAAGCTGCGAATCTTTGTATGAAATTCAGAAACAATAACACGAGCCAGTGTTGCATTTGGAGTCTACACAAGACCAAGAGCCCACAGCACTAAACACTAATGGGCAGTGATACTTCACTAGGTTTCAATAAAAGTGTCCCCTTTGTAAACTTAGTCTTCCGTGAACCTTTCACCAGGGTGACTGCATTGTGAACTTGGTGTCAAAGCCTAGTTTGTGCTAGAGAGCTCTTCCCCCAGTTTTGCTAATGGTTTGGGCTGTATGGTTCTTGTGTAGTGTCCGTCTGGATCTTTGACGTTTGGTACAGCAGACAAGGTTGCCACACCTCTTAACTTACTTTTATTTGTTTCAGAAAGTAACAAATGCCCATCATTGAGACTTTTCATGTGTGAGGTCATGTGTGAACCATGTTCTGCCGTTGATTGAAACAAGCACTCGCTCAACTAATGCCAAGGAGGCCGAATGTGAACAAACTTACTTATGTTAGCTAATCACCAAAGGAATGTTGTCTGACGTTTTGTTTTTATCTATGTCACAACAGATCATCAGTGCTTACACCCTGTGTGTGTGGTGTGGTTAGAAAGGGAAACGGCATTGGATTCCTTTGTCACTCTGATCACAGGCATATACACAATTACTCAAGGCACTTCTCAAGAAAATCAATATCAATGCATAGCCTTTATTCCTATTTTTACTCCTTTCGAAGAACTAATGAAAGAACTGTGCTGTTTGCATTTATGTCAACATTGTAGCTTGTTTGTCCTACTTGCTGTGAATATCATTTTATAATAGGAGACGAGCCTATCGTTTCAGGCTGAAACGATTTGGGAGGTAAACGGCATTGGATTCCTTGTTACTCTCATCACATGCATATACACAGTTACTCAAGGCAATTCTCAAGAAAAACAATACCAATGCATAGCCTTTATTCCTATTTCTACTCCTTTAGAGGAACTAATGAAAGAAAAAACAACTCATTATCTGTGCTGTTTGCATTTATGTCAACATTATAGCTTGTTTGTCCAACTTGCTATGAATATAATTTTATAAAAGATGATTCGCTGGTTGGTGCTTCGAAGTCGTTTCATGAAATTCAATAGTTATGTACACGGCTGCATTGAAGAAAAAAAAATATATATATAGGTTACCTATCAGTTGATCTGTATTTTCTTACTTTGTGTGTGTTCTAGTTTCTTGTGTGTGTGTGGTGCATGACTCCTCATTCGAGACTGTACCCTTGGCACATTGCTTTGTCTCCTGTTTTTAACTTTCCTAGTCGAAGAGTGCACACATTGCTAAACAGGTGTCTTCCATTGGATGTGGTTTAAATAAAATGTGTGCAATTGATTTCATGTCGGGCATGTGTGTTTCTTATTTTATCGCTCATCAGTAACTGAAGGCAAAGCCAGCAATTTGTGCGGGACCAGAGCCTTCTGGTACGCCTGCATTCTCACCTAGGAAGTTTACAACGTAGAGTAAGCCCTAAAAACCGGCGACTGGATGTATCTAAGCCAAAATTTCTTGGAACGGGCATCTTACTGTAATATTTTAGTACTTTGTAACACTTTTGGCAGTGGGCATTCCCAGCCATTTAATCTAATAGGCGAGGTTTGACAGTGGGTGGGAATCTCCCTTGTGGTCAACGAACTTCTTATTACCCACCAAACTGGCTTACTGCACCAGTGTCAACTAGGGGAGAGACTAGAGAGGAAAAGGGTGAAACCGCACGTAGGCTGTACAGACACAATCAGTAAACCAAGCAAAGTTGTACACAAAATGCATGAACAACCCCACCCCCTCCCTCCCCATGTAGTGCCGTCGGGCAGTTTGAGGTAAATGAAATGAAAGCCTACATTTTGAATATCTAGATCGGCGATGAAGTTCAGTAAGCCACGGAGCAAACTAAACGTGCCTTGGGATTAAGCGCAAAACAAATCTTCAGGTAAAAAAAAAAAAAAATTACAGGGGAGTTTGAACGGATTGCAAGAATGACGCTATAAGATTGGTGGAAAAGGTTTAGAAAAGCGTGAATAGCACGCAAAATTGATAGGTTAGGGTTAGACTAGGGTGTTTACATGTTTCCGCCGCTCCCGGGATTTCCCCAGACCCCTCCTAGGGGGGGGGGGGGGGGTGTACACCCCCTAGTTTTCCTAAACACCCCCCTAAAATCTAAAAAAAAAAAAAAATCTTTTTTTTTTCAGATTAAGTAGAAAACACCACCTCTCAGGTGTATATATAGAGAAAGGGAGAGATACATTACGGGTATGAGCATTTGCTTAATAGACGTCTGTAATTTAGCTAGTGGACTAAAAAAGAAACAGTTTTATATTTTATCTAGCCTCGCATCGCCTGCCTCCCCCCCGAGCCATTGGGACACCCCCCTTTGATTAGAATCCTGGGGAAACCCCTGCGCCGCTCCGCAAAGCGGAGCGGAAACATGTAGGCACCCTGTAGGTTAGACCAGTGGGTTAGAAGGAGGTATGCGGTTAAGCCCACAGTGAAATCATGATAAACTGTATGATAAACTGTGGTTAAGCCATAGCTCTGGGTTAAGCGTCAGGTGAACCAAGGGTCCAAGACCCTTTTGGATCAAGGCAGGTACTCTGGAAAAATGTACGTTAGGAGGCGCAAGCTGCTTACCGAATTTCATGCAGCGGTAGCGTCACCCATAGAGTTATTACAATAAACGCTAGAGGCTCAGCTGGCGCTAGTGTGCTATTGCATTTTGAAGCAGACAGCAAGCAGTCTAAATTTGACTTCCGGTAATGCATTCCTATGGGAAAAAGCGAGTGCATTTTCTCTCTGCGCTCGATTATAAGAGCAAATATCACGAATAATTTGTACGTACTAGGCACATTGGAACATTTCTCAGTCACGCAGACGAAATAAATGGTCAGTTACGGCGTTTTTCTTTCAAATTCATCGCATTAAAGACGGTGCTAAAACGGCTTCGTACGTGTATTTTTGTGCACTGTCGGACACTGTTAGGCGCGAGACACGGCCAAACGAACGAAGGACATGTGGAAAACCGAGAGAGACGGCAAGAACTATGCAGTAACACTGTATAAGTAACTCCTTGTGCTTGCAGATGATCAAAACAAATTTGAAAGCTTTCAATAAATAAGTACTGCTTTATTCTTTCTGCTCATGAATATGTGCGAAGATGCTTGTTCTGGGTTCAAATCATCACCCGCACGCTTCAAATCTTTGCAAATAGGGGAAGCCAGAGAGCAGGTGCCCCATAAAAACTGCCCGACATAAGAAATAATAAAAAGACACACATTTCGTAACTCACGAGCTTTATTTTTTGCGTTCGAATGTTTCTTTAACCGATCGTAAAGATGCACGACGGAGTCATTTTCATCCAATGACAGGACGGGCATATTAGCAATATATAAGCACCACCGAAGTGCTTATCAAACCTTGAACACACTCTACATTCATTTCGACCGTTAGTTTGCTTAGAATCGTCACTCGTTTTCACATACCTTCCTAGAAACAGAGGTTTGGGCCTGAAATAGAGCGAAGTTTAACATCGTTCAGTGGCAAAGAAAAATGCTGTAACAAAAGCAATTACACTTTCACAATACCAATAAAGGTACATACTATCCGGTACAACCGAAATGACAAAAGTTATTCGTGTTATTTTCCGGCGAAGAGACAAAATTCACGCGCGTTTTCCCATAGGAATACACAGGGAGGCTGGAAATCTAGACTGCATGCTGTCTGCTTCAATTTGCAACCGGAAGTCACGTAGACACTAGCGCCAGCTGAGCCTCTAGCGTTTATTGTAATAACTCTATGGCGTCACCCGTGCCCCCTGCGCCGCCCGCGCCACCTATTCCACCTTCATTCGTTCTCAAGCTTCAGGAGGCGCGTTGCTGAAGCTCACACGTACGGAGAGCGGTCTTCTCGTAAAGATTCGTTGCCGTTGTACGAGGACGACTTCATAATGAATTCGGCCCTTCAGAAGAGCTCGGCGATTTTCAGAACCGCTGCAATGCAAGTTCGGCACTCTTCGGTGACTCGCTACATTGGCACTCCACCGATGGTTCGCATCTCGACTGCCGAGAAGTGCGCTCACGTTGCGGTCATCGTCGGTACCATGCTCGCTTTTCCAGCCTGGGTTCTTGTCCACCTGCAGGACTACAAGAAGTCTTAAACAGCATTTAGTACGGTACGTAGCATGCAAATTCTCGGAAAAAAAAAAGAAAAAAAATCGCGTTACGACTTTGTCACAGATCATCTCGTTTCTGCGTTTTAGGCTTACGGTGTTGTGCAGTACAAGTTTTGTCTTCGACTTGGTTAATAGCAGTAAACGAATTGTAATTGTTATAGAATAATGGAAGATGTGTAACTTGGCGCGCCTTTGCACGAGCTGGCTGTTTTCGTAGTGTCCGTGGTACTCGTGCGAGCTTCTACCATGCACGCACTATGGAAGTGCTAAGCAATCTTTCCTTAGCTTCCAGTACCGGCTTTCCTTTTTCACTTTTTGCGTCTGGTCAACGGTTTGGTTACAATTCTCTCCTGATTCAGTGTAGTGACAACTTTCGCTCTTTTTGTCGTTTGTTGCAGTTGCACTGCGTTGGTCAAGCCCCGCAAGATGCAGACATGGACGCAGCGGCATCCTAGTTGAGGAATGGAAATAAATTTTCGTTTACTAGATAGTGACAATGTGTTGTATTCGGTCAGTGTTCGAACGCACTTTTGTGACTACTTCGACCGCTTTAGGTCATGTGCCCTCATCCTCATGACCATTCGGCCTCTGACTGTAACCACCTGTAACTCCCACGTTAGAATTTCCTCTTCTGCAAATACTCTATGCATGGCACACTTTGTTTGAAATGCATGGTTAGGTTTCCCTACAATAAAAAGCAAGCTTGTGAGTAATAAATCTGTTCAAACTGTAAAGTGCACAGATCAAGCATGAGTTAAAAGGTTACAGGATGTTTTGTGCACTCGGCATTTCGCCGGCTTACGCATTGCGGGCACCCACTGCAGCCATGGCCCTCATAATCGCAACTGAAACCCATGCACCTACCAGCATTCCGGTTGAGAAACCATTTATTTTAAAACACACTAATGTGACAAATATTTCATGAAGTCCTACAAATATAGCTCGCACGTCTGCTTCTTATGCAGATGCAGGGTGTCGATATCCTTAGTTGAGTGCGTACCAACGTTGGTGCGTACCGCCGTACCGCGTCCAAAAAAGTAGTCCCTCGATTTCCGCCTAATGACGTAATAAAAGTGTAATTTTTGTCGCCAGTTGCGATCCTGGCGGCGTTCCAATAGTTGTTTTCTATGTGGCAGACGCCTATTCTGCTGTATGTAGCTCTCCAGTGTGGCAGTCCACGGAAGTTTCGCAGCCAGGAGTGGAGACGCTGTGACAACAGCGACACTCTCGTTAGGTTGTGCTAATCGCAGCTTCTCCTTAGCATTTCTATGACCAACCGCCAGGGTCACTTCATGCAACAGCATGACACTTCGGCTTCTGTGACGTCATTTGTTGCCACTTCGGCACCAAACACACCAGTCGAAGAGGCGCTCCAGGTACCATAGGCTGCGGTTACTGACAAATTAGTGATTACTATGTGCATGTCACTTGTGTGGGTTGTGCGGTTTGAGAATGAATAAGATACTTACCAGTTGAGGGTTTCTGCCGCTTCTACGATGTCTGATGTACTGATCAGTGATGCGGAGAAGACATTTATAATCCATGGAATACAGGTATGCAATAATTCGCAACTCTAGGTAGAGTGGCGTCCCACGTGACAATGTTTCTGCGATGAAGTTTTAATATTATCCTACATTTTAGGAAAACCTTCGCTGCGATGGCCGTAGTTGTTTGGAATACCGTGACATCGAACTTGAAACTGGCGTTGTATCGAATTGTAGCGGTTCGGCGCATGTCCGGCTGGTAAGTGACTTCATCCTGTACTAGGCCAGTCGGCGCCTTTACGTTTGATCCCTTTGTAGGCAAACACAGATATTTTAGTGGGCATCAAGGCACAACTAGAAACTCCGGATCCTGGTTCTACTGATCAAGGACGCATAGAGTTCTTTGTCGACTGGTGAGTACACTGGTAGCATTCCACTGCGTACTAGTTGGTTGAATGAAAGGTGCAGGAGTAGCTCACCTCTCGCAGCACTGCAAATGCTGACCCCGAGTTCGAAGGCCGAGGTGGTGAGGACATCGCCGCAGAGATCAGTTCGGCCTTAGCACAGGCCTACAGATCTCCCAAGTGCCTGGATCTAAGGTCACTGGCAGTCGTACCTGGTCAACAGGTGTGGGTTCTCTATGTGGACATTCTGGTAAGTGCTAATGCCGGCCTTTTGTCATGTTAGATAAGCAATCGAACGTCAGTGGACACACGTGCAATTTCTAGTGGTTTTACACCCGTTTGTCAAGCGAAAATTTCTCGTTGGACAACTGATAACAGTGTTTGTTCGTTGTAGACTTTGGTTTGTGAGAATCAATCAAACGCTATCCTCGGTCATTTCTCAGAGGTGTGTCAATGTATACATGCCTTGCACGTGACGTCGTATTGCACCATACCAGCCTAAATTGCTCCGTACCATTTTGTGCCTGGTACATTTCGCACCATCAAATTTGTACTTCTCGGCAAGGTTTGCCGAGAAGAAGAAATTCAGTGGTGCCAAATGTATGCTACAGAGGGTGCGGGCAACGGAGCATGGCCCAGAGGAATGGTGGCTGATGTGACCTCAATGCAAGCTATGTATAGACCTTTTCACCCTCTGTTTCATGGGCACTACCATCTTGGAATAGACCATTTGCTATATTACCCAAGCACCAAGGAGAATGCAGGGATTGGTGTTCCACGCGCCACACGCGCACGCCTTCCTTGTATAAAATATTCAAAGTAAATAACCAAAATAAAGCGTTGACGAACGCGCGTGCAAGATTCCATTTGTTTTAGGTATTTGCTTTAGAAAAGTTACTACTGCTGAGGCCAGCGCGTGTGGCGCATGGAACACCAATCCCTGCATTCTCCTTGATGCTTGGGTAATATAGCAAAAGGTCTATCGCTTGACACGGCCGCCATAAGGTGGCTGCAACTTGTCGCTCCTCTCTTCCCTCTGCGCCTTGGCGAAGTCGTCGTATTCATGTTTTTCGTCGCATTTCACCCCAATATTTTGCCTTGCATTGTGAAGTGCCATCTGACACTTATTTGTACTACCTAACTGCATGTCATCATTATGTGCACAACTTCTGGCACTTGATTTAATACATGTTTTGACTATTAGCATAGTCGGCGTACTGGATATGTGTGAGGAAAGAAATTGCGCGTTAGCGCTAGCGCATATTTAGTATGTAGATTACAAACGCGGGCTGAGAGGCCAATTATTTATGAGAGCGCAAATTCGCTTAAAGGGAAGGTGAAACACTTCTTTAAAAAAATGAGATAGAAGTTTATTCTAGCATAGTTTTATCTCGCGAATCTGAATATCACGTTTGTTTTCCTGAAGATGTAACTAAGCGCAAGAAAACACAAAAATTCTCCAGCCTGTCAGTGTTGCCATAAGAGGATCCTTGGGCTGCCAAGCGCGTGTCGCTCGAGGGCTGCACATGCAATTGCAAGCTTGCCAGGTATATTTCCCGCACTGGTGCCAGTCGTGATGTTTTTCCTGCCCTTTTTAAAAATAGCATGAGTGCACATGCATAGCTTTGATAGGTGCTGCAGATGTCCGAGAACGGAGATTCTGAAAACTCCTTTTTCGACGTCACGCTCCAGGAAGGAGGGCCTTCAGTGGTACTTCGAAAATGATTCTCTAAAGCCTTCATGCATCAAGTTAAAAAAAATAATTTCGATATTCGTGATCCTGGATGGAACATGGAGGTGATTTAAGTGCGTTTCCTTAAATACAAAACCGCTTCAGCCTCCCTTTAAAGAAAAAAAATGTTTTTTTTTAATCAGTCTGGGACACCATGTTAAGAAATTAAAATTTACGCGAAAAAAAAATATTTTTTTTTTTCGAACAAGATTGACGGCGCGAGACGTGATTTAGACGGTAGTCACCTCCTTTCCACTTGTTTTCTCCCTGGGCATATCGGGCACGTGGAGGAGAGGTGGATTGGCTTGGCCATCACTTTGAGGCAGAGAGAGTATGACCATCTCGTTGAGGTGGAAAGAGTGAATGATCATTCCGTGATGAAATAAACTGCACACATAATTTAAAATAAATCTCACGCCGTCAATATTGCTCTAAAAAGTTATTTTTTTCCGCATAAAATTAATTTTTTTACACGCGTGTCCCAACTAGAGTGTTTAAAAAACACAAAAAACAAAAAACTTTAAGTGATAATGGCTCAATAAAAAGCGTAAGATATATTTATGATCACAGATTTATGATCTTAAAGAAGGCAAATATAGTCGATGCAAGGAGCTACTATGTGTGTCTCTTGAAATCATTGTGCTCTGCCTTCATAGTGGCTTTTGATTATATGAGGGAATCACTTTCGTGGTAGAAACATTTGTTTGATCCGTTTATTTAGGGATTTAAAGGAACTATACATTGTGCTAGGTCCCACGTCTGCAGTCATTAAATTTTCTTAAGAAATCCAATTCATTTAATTTATTTATACACAAAGTGTTGGGCCTCCCTGGTGAAAAACGTGTCAAAGACAGCTTTTGAGTGCCTGAATAAGCCGTCTGCATGGAAATCACTCGAGTGTAACATTGTTGATGCCGGATTTACTCTCGACGCCGCTGAAAGGAAAAAGCGCGTCTGTTCAAACAAATAATGATCTGTCTACACAAATTCATAAAGTGGTGCTTGGCATTCGCCTTCAGCCAAGCTTGCTGGAGGGCGATTCTCGTGCTCCATTTAATTTTATTTTGCAAAGTACATGGAAAGACGTCAGACTTCACTTGATAGGTTTGTGTGTTATCTCATATTCTAAATACGTTGTAAGGAAATGCTTGTATAAGGCCTCATTCACACAGCCGGCTCCTCGCCCCATCCTGGCGCAAGCGCCTTCGTCGCTGTGCTGGAATCGGGACGGTGCGGGGACGGTGGAGTGTTCAGACTAGCAGCGACGGAGCTGCCGGTGGTGGCTACATGAATAGATGGATGCTGGCGGCTGTGCCCTCCATATTGGGCAGTAGCTTGTGCCGCCTAGCCTAGAAACCTTTCTGCATCTTTCAAATTCTGCGTCAAACTTTTGTATCCTGTAAGACTGTACAACGGGTATAACCCATTAATTTCGTGTCTAATTTCACACTTACCTTGATCTCTACCTTGAAAACATTTTATTTGACTCTACGTTTCGAAACAAAAACAACAAGAACCACTGCGAGCACGTTTCACATCAATCACTCCTCGCGCCACATTTTTTCCCCTATGGTTGACCACTGTGTTTTCCTTCTTTGGTTGTTGTTCCTTAAAATTGCATTTATGTCTATTGTGAAGGAACCAATCTGGTCTCACCATTTCGAGCAGCAGCGCAGCGGTAAATCCAAATTTCTGTATGCTTGTTGTTCAAGAGCCATAAACATCACACAACGCGCCTGTCATCTCGCTCCTTCCTGAAAAGAGCTTCGTTGTCTTCGTTGTTGGGGCACGGTACTGTCAATCCCTTCTCCCGTGGCAGTGCCCATGGTCACCCACCTTTTCAGAATCTGCCAGATTGAGTTAAAGTTTCCTATTTTGGGATTGGTCTTCCCCCGTTAAGGCGAAACTCCGGTGCCCCTCCCCTTGTCTCCCGTCAGCGCCGGAGACGTAGAACATCGTCTTTCGGTGCACTTCGGGTCCAGCTGCGTGATTTGGGTCTCAAACTAATACGAAAACCCTCTCCCCCGGTGGGAACGCCACCTGGCGCTCTCGCCGGAATGGGGAAAAAGCGGCTATGTGAATGAGGCCTGAGGTCAAGACCGTGAACTGCTGCTAATGAATGCTTTAGCAGGGCCAGTATTAAAAAAAATTTCCTACTATACTTCGTTTCAGCTTCCGTCCAAGTGCAGCCAAAGGCTGAGGGACGGTTCGCAACTTTGAGAAGAGCATTCCTACGCACCACAAATAAGTCCGCAAAAGTAATTTTTTTTTAATAACTGTTTTGTGCGTAAACATTGCAGAATATTCCAGATATGTACTGCTGAGAATGATTGGCAACTAAAGGAACTAAATATCTGAAGTTTATGTTTTATTAATACAGTAAACTTTCGTTAATTCGACCTCCACGGGACCTTGAAATTTGGTCGAATTATCCGAATGATTGAATTAAAAAGGACAGAAAAACGGTTAAAATTAAACTTCCTTCTATTGTTCAAAGTACTCACGGATGGTCTGCTGCCGTCTGCGCTTAAAACGCGTGTCCAAAAGCATGGTCCGGGGCAGGCATGTAGCCGGGGGGGGGGGGGGGGCATGGGGCCCGGCCCGGCCCCCCGTCCCCTCCCCAAAATCTTCCATTTTGCTGGGACCTCCTCTCCCCCTCCCCCTCATACAGCAAAATCCTGACTACGTGCCTGGTTTGGAAAGCAGCGTAACTAAACGTCACAACCTAAAAAAATCAAGTACAAAAAAAAAAAACGAACAAAGTAAGTTTTACAAGTTGACTTTGGCACTGAGCAGCCAGACCGTAGGCGACAAAGAAAAATAACAAAAGGAAAAGGAAACCCGCGCTTTCCGACGCGCAAGATGGACTGCACACGATGCTACAGAAAAGGGCTTTGAGAGCGCGTGGTGTCTCCGCGCCCGACCACGTGCTATGTTCTCCGCGCTACTCCACGCCAGATTGGTTGCGCTGGCTCATGTCATTCGCTACGGTCCGTCTCAACGGCGTAGAGGAGCAGGCGCATATTTGCGCACGTTCCGTTTTGCAGCAAAGGGACCGTGTTTCGCCTTTCGTTGGTGGTTTTTTGCCGTGGTGCCATGCAATATGAGCCCGCGCGCATTCGCTCGGGACGAATTATCCGATGCGGAGTCGTCCCGAGTTCGAACTATCAAACTCTTCCTTCCATAGAACTGTATGGGCGCTCGCCGGGACTTTTGAACAAGATTGAATTAAACGAAAAGTAAAAATAATTGAGGTCGAACTAACGAAAGTTTACTGTATATGTAAATGCATGTGGTTTGGTGAAACACGTACATCCACTGGCAACACGGCTGCAGCGCTCGGTTTGTTTGTGTGATTTCGTTCCCGTAATGGCCGAATCATGTGCTTCGCTGCTTTCCTCACCGAGTCGCTTCAGAACGTCCTTTCGCAAAGGCACAATTGGGCGTCAGGCGCGAGAGGTCTTAATGGATGTCTACTTTCAAATTCGACTGGAAACTCCGATTGCGTCGTACCGCGAATGCGTTGTAAACAAGAAAAGCGTCCGGGCCACTACAATTCACTGATACGCGGCGAAATCAGGGCACCCCTTTACCTGCCGATCACATTGAATGCCGAGAAGCTGGTGGAAAGGACTGGCCTCGAGCCCTGGTATATCCCGACAATACACAGAAACATCAACGGCCGGGTCATCGGGCACCTTGCAACGTGTACTTACAGCTCGAAACTATGCCGAACAGGTGGAAAGCTCGGAAACAGACGCCAGCGGCCAGCCTACGTACTGACATCCCCTGTGACCAAATTTCAGAACGTGAAAGGGCACTTTTTGAGCCTATAGCAGACGATACCGTTGATACACCCGTAGCAGGCAAAATACTTCCAGAGCGAGGGCGGTGCGGACGACCAGCGGAGCAGTGGAGTGATACAAAACTGCAGGCGAGATCGCATGACGTATTGCCATCTTGTGATTGGCTCCGGCCACACGTAGCTTTGGCTGCCCTCGGACGGAAGTTGAAACGAAGCATAGGCCTAGGATGGACTGTCAAAACATCTCTCGAGTACTTACTTTCTTAAAAGAAACCGATAGAGACAACATCTCTTCTTTTTTTACACTATTGCTTCTTTTTCGTATTCTATGCGTCATAGCAGGGGGTTTACCAGCTGGAAATTTTCACGAAACGTTGATGTCCTCGAAAATTGAACAAGCACTAAACTTGCGATTTTATCTCTTTTCTGCAATTCAGCACATTGTTAGCCAGGTTGCCGACCTCCTTTTTCACTGTGCCTCCATGCATTGGCCTCTTTATTAATTTATTTTTATGAAAACCAGTGTCAGCCGGTATGTCCAGTACGGCTGTAGACGTTGGTAATCTTCCTCCTGCATCATTTCAGTCATTTCGGTGCCGAAGTTGGCTGAACGACGAACATGATCAGGTGAAGGTGTTCGTAAAAGTGTCCACAATTTAGGCTCATAAACACGATGGCCATGCAGTTGATCACAAGGGTTGCCATCATGCTGAAGCCGGTAGTTTCGGTTTTGCCGTAAACCCCCCAAAACAAAACTTTGAGATAGGATATATACAAAATTACACAAGGCGTCGAAAAAAACTTGCATTTTGTAATTCAGGGCAGGGCTGGGCAGCGATATTCCAGAAAGTATTCCGGAATAGAAATACCGAGATACTTGTATTTTAAGGCCCAAAATACAGATACTGAGATACATTTCTCTTTATGCAACAGGATATCCCTGAGATACTTCTGTGAAAAGTGCTAAAAAGTATTCCGGAATACAGATACAGATACTTATAGGTAGGGCTCCGTGTTTACGGATAAATCCGAAAAACTCAGAAAAACACCTGCCGGTAAAACTTTTGTTGATTCGGATTTATCCGATAAACTCCGAATCGTTATGTGCCCATGCCCCCCCCCACAGCAAAAAAAAAAAAAAAAGGTTATTTTTTTTTTTAGCAATTTGAGCAGCGCAGGATTAATGGTCCTGGGGAAATGACACCATAATTATCTTTCAAGCCTTGGACCGTTGTCAAAAGGGGGTCTTACGGCTTGTCTCGTCAAGGTTGGTTCAGGGAAACAGGTCATCGTACCATTCGTGTCACGACAAAAGCCACTCTTCTGGTTTCCAGTTTGGGCCATGGGATTTGGGATTTAGAGAAAGGAGAGGGTATGTTTCTGGGGGTAACAGTGAAAGCTATGGACTACAGAGATTGTATAAAATAGGGAAGAGGGGCAGTTGAAACCCCTCTATTACATCCTTAACCACCCCACCTCGTGCGGCCGCAGGATAGATTGATGGGATGACTACGAGCTTCGTTGCAGCTACGTCTGGCAGTTTATTGATTTTAAGGTATCGACGTTTATCGAAGCCACACTTGTGTGCGACTTTTGTCGTGGGACAAATTAGTATTGCCAATGACACCAACGCAAAATTCAACTGAAGAAATCTTAATTGTTACAAGCGCGTTTTTATTTTTTATCTGACATACGTTAGCATCCAGTTATTATTATTTTTTTTTAATAGGAAACACTGCAAAATTAATTTCAGAATTTCGGAGAATTGAAGATTTACGAAAATAAACTTTGATAAACACCGAATTTTTGCTAAAAAATAAACTCCGAAAAACACCCTCCGAATTTCACGAAAAATAAACTCCGAAAACACGGAGCCCTGCTTATAGGTAATACATTTGTTTTCCGAACGGTGCTACGTGGGGACCGTGTAGTTTGTGGTGAATGCAAATGGTAATTTATGGTTATGCTTCTCTTTTTGTGCCATTTTATGCATTTCCCCTTACCTCTAACTCTTTATTTATCATTAATGCCACTAAGAAAACATGTCACCCCTGATGTTACTGAACATCATAGTTACTGAACGGTAAAGACTGCGTGCCATGCTTGACGAAAGGCATCTGCGCAAAAGAACACTGTTTTGCCGTGAGGGCGCATATCAAACTGTCGTCTTATATGCTTCTGAGTCACCCATGGCGTGTGGAGATTGCCAGATTGGACAACAAAGCCTTACCTTTTCTCCACTCAACTCCTTTACAGTATTCACTCTGCTAAATTGGAAAGAGCGGAGGGCTTTGTGACAGGAGCTTATTCTGCTATTCTTGCAAGTAATCTTCTTTACACCTGTGCCTACTCATTTTTTTTTTCAAGGAATGTACAGCAAAATTTTATTTTAAACAGGCAATTTGCATTAAAATAAGACAAAAATATTTCCTCGGCGTCCAGGTGTCGTATCTTGCTCTAAATCAGGACTTCTGGTCTCAGTCCCACTGACGTGCAGACGCCAAAGTTGATGGAAGGCTTGCAGGATTCACATCGTTTTCAGCACTCCTATCACTGCCCATCAAACTATCATCTGATTCCTAAGAATTGGAAAGGCCAAAGGATTTGTCGTAAGATGTGCCTGAGCATTAATCCCATTCAAAAAGGTTTTGTATCTCTTTGTCGGCTAAAGTGTACCACCACTCCAAAGCCATGTTGTTTTAGCGTGAACGCTCGCAAGTGACTGCTTTTGTTTTTCTTGGCTTAATTGAGCGTTCTCTCTGTCAAACTGCAAAACAAACGAGCAAACACCCCAAGGTAAATGGAGCAACAGGGGGGTTTTGCCATCTGCCAGAGAGTGCTCTAAACAAGCGCCGAAACCGAAACGCGACTTACACTCGTGGTCGGGCCTTATGGTCCGTAAAGGGTGGCATGAGTGACACTTGTTATTAGTAGGCAGATTTTCCTTTTTATGTTGGTGGTTGTGATGGATCATGTTATAGGGTGGGTTTGTATTATAAATTCTGAAGCACTGCACCAAACAGATGATTTTATCTTTTAAATTTATCATAAAAACGGCAACAAATGTAACAAGATACCTAAGTCTGGCAAAGTATCGCGATACGAGCGATACATAATAAATGTATTTCACTACTGAGATACAAATACATTTTTCAAATGTATCTCGACAAAGAGATACGGATAGTCTAAAGTATGTCTAAAATACTATCGTGATACATTTGTATCGCGATACTGCCTAGCCCTGATTCAGAGACACTTCCTTCACTAAAAACCGACGTAACCCTAAAATCGAGAAAATGTAGTGGAGTTACCTTTAAAGTATTTCCCAACACTGTTTTTTTCTCATTCTTTGGATCGTATGTAGAACCAACTCCTCGAACGACGACTTTCCTTAAACTGGTGTTTCCTATGAGCCGTCTGCATCCCTCTTTGCTTTTTTCTTGTGATTTCTTGCACAGTGAGGTTTTCACAATACCCATTAAACCTCTTTGCAGATTCTAGAATGTGGTGGCAGCTTGGTGGATGCCGTTTCCGTGGCTGTTAAGGCAGCCTTATATGACCTCAAGTGAGTCCAATCCACCGTGTAGTTTATTAGGGATTTATGTTTAGTGGTCTATGAGAGGGTGATGAAACTGGCAAGCTGGTGAAAGCTTCCACCTTGAAAAGCAGATTGACACATAGTGGACTTTGTTTTCTTATAAAGCAGCTGTCCTGAAAAGTCATGGTTAGCTGTGTTCAAGACATTTTGTTGTGGAACTCCACATTGGTGTCTTATTTTTCTCTCAGTCCCCTGAGTTAGAGAGACTGGAAGGTTTGAGGATGGAACTTGGTTGTAACTACTAAGCTGTAGAATTTAGATGTTTAGTGTCCTGGTCATCAGTGCTCTCCAAACTGGAACAATGAGGTCCCGGCAGTCGTAGTAGTCGTAGAAATCTGGATGAAATGATTTTATAGCTTGGTGGTCAGTATGACAATGAGAGATATGTTTATGCATGTTTACATATGCAAAAATATAGACATTAACCCCTTGACGGTCAAGCTTTTTTCCGAAAAGTTGTTTCCCAGCGGTTGAGTTTCATTTCCAAATAAATGCTATAAAGAAAGGGTCAATGCACAGGTTGTCTGTCAATTATCTTGCTGGAGCACATACAGTGCTTCCAAGCTGTTCAAGTTCAATGGACATATTGAAAACAAATGGGTGTCACCTTTCTTCCATTTGGTTTTATTACTGCACATTCATTTCCGTGACATCCTGGCAGTTTTAGATTTTGAACTGGAGGTATTTTGCAGAGCTTTTTCATCAGGTGGTAGGCTATCATCCTCTGAATTCAATTCTGAGAAGCATTTAAAATTCTGAATCAAGAGCTGGCGCACGATTTGCATCTGCCGCCAGAAAATCTGACATACAAAATGACCATCTCGCCAACATCACAGGCCCGGAGCATCTAATTTTAAAACCATATTAAATAGCCCCAGCAAAGCGAAATAACCTGCAAACATAACATTTATAGTTTTCCTAAGACATAGCAAACAGCAACTCCTCCTGCGGCGTGTACAGTTTCGCGTTTAGGCAGACCCTTTAAAACTTTTAATCGCTGCCGTGCATGTACAACAACGACCGTCAAAGGGCTATACAGGCCTCTCAATGCCCTTCACCCTACCGCCCACGGCGAGGACTGTAACTCAGCAAAGCTACCAAACATCTCCCCAGAGCACGACAGTCTATGCAATCCTCTGATTATGGGAGAAGAGGCATCCGACTCGCTTGTGAATTGTCTCCAAACTTGTCTGATTTGTACCGGAGGCCTTGCTGCAGGCTTGCTGGGGCAGATGACTTTGCCATGACAGGTCCATGCACATCTCGTGGTGTTCAAATTTAAGAAAAAAAGAACCATAGTCAGTGACAGGTTGAGAATGCAGGACATGCTCACTCCACAGGTACAACGCGTCCGCTTCAAGTTCCTATGCTGTTGAGAAAATAGCGCATCATCTACTCTGTGACATAGGCAACATTGGTTTCAGGCACGAGCGATTGTCGCGAGGCGGAAAAGTTAGTACCTGCGTTACTTCGTACGATACGAAAAGAAGGCTGGAAGATTTTCTGAATCGCGTTGTGGAGAGTGATGGCAGGAAACGATTGTAACTCTGTCACATGACGCCTCCATGCGGGACAGGGGTGGGGCGAGGCAATCATTGCTTACCTGTCTTACCGTGCGACTGGTTGGAGCAGTGGGACTTGGCAAGAGGGCCATGTTTCAGAGTTGAGAAAATACTGCTTTGCATGCATCAATCCAGTAGGCATCCTTTATTTATTAAAGCCAGAAGAGAGCAGTGAGGCAGCGTGTAGTGGTGTTGCTCGAGCAATGTTGTGCAGCATGCCACATCGATTGTGGTGACCGCACCATTTTTACATCGCCCTACAGGAATCATCTGGGAAGAAAAAATCGTACCTTGTACTGCTACGATTTTGTACTATAACTTTAGTTACAATGAACGAAGAGGAGTCATCAGCGAGGACGATCGCTGATGACTCCTCTTCAATGTGACCGTTTGCTTGACCAAACGGTCACATTGAACACTTCGATGTCTACACAACTGTTGGATTCTCACATCGTCAAACAGACACTACCGCATTAAAAAGTGGATATTGGCACAACTTTGCGACGTAAATCCAGGTAGTAGGTAAAGAGCAGAAAAATAATTCTGAAAAGCCGGAGTCTGTCGGCGTGGCCAACAGATGCGCTGCCAGTTGAAAAAAGTGTGTTCGTAAAGTCGTGACGTAGTGTTGTCAAGTAAACTGGTGGAAGCGATTGGCTGGTGTAGTAAAGGCCCGTTCACACACTTGCGTTTGACTGCGACCAACTAATACAAAACCAGTTTTTAAGCCTCTTGCGACAGCTTATGACCTGCTGCACAGCAAGCAGCTGGTCATAAGCTGTCGCAAGAAGCTTGAAAGGCGATGCAACAATTTTTCTACTTTCAATAAGTACAGCTTAGAACTACTCCTTGACATTTATGACCTGTGAAACACGTGTTGCTTTTTTTGTTTCTCTACACAATGGCAGTCGCAAAAAAGAAAATTGAGAAAAATTAACACCAATTATTTCCTCAACTCGCAGCCAGAAAAGCGGCCACGTGACCTGGAGCCGATTATATGCCGCCAATAATTTTAACATAGCCACACGCTGGGGTTGGCAGGGCACAGGGCACGCGCTGAGTTCCACGCATTGTCAGGGTTTGGCTACTCCTTTCATCCCAGCGATTGGGCATAAGCCACTACCCGAGTGCATGTCGAAACATTGATTGTCACGAGCCAAAATCTAATGCCTGTACAGTCTTTGAGTCCACTGTATGAGCAGCATTGAAATATCGTCGCAACGGGGATCGCAAAGCTTCATGACACACTTGGGGATTGCATTGTTGGCATTGTCCCCACGGCTCCGTCATCAGGTTTTGCGAAGGAGAGACTGAAAGAACAGGTCCGCTTTTATCCTTGGAATTCCACCGTGATGAAGACGCTTCTTGGTCAGTAGTGTTGCGTTTGAGTATTCTTGGGTCCCACTAGTGCCAATAAGCTGGTGTAAAGTGAGAAATGTTCCTACCCAATATCGTTACACAGCCCCTTTTAAAACTGGTCTTATCTCTATCAGTCATAGTAAAGTGCAAGTGTGTGAATGTGCCTTTATATGAATTCATTTGATGGGTACTTGCTGTGTCATTCTTTACCAGTAACTGACTATGGTGCAGGTGGGAATATACCATGCCTTGCACTTCTTCATTGTTCTTAAAATATTGCTGTGGTGGTTTGCGACAATTTCGGCCTGTATTTTCTGATAAGTTGCAAAAGTTTCTTTTTTAAAGATTATTCTAGGTGGGGAACTGAATCATACTTGCGTTTTTAACTTTTCAAAAGGATCCCCAAGGTTTCAGTGACGGTGGATGAAAATGGTGATCCGGAAGTGGAAGTTTCAGGCGATCCATTTGATGTTGAAAAACTCAGCATTGAAAATGTGCCCTGCTTTATCACACTCTCAAAGGTAACAGTGCCAGTCCATGCTATCTACAGATCACTCTTTTAGTGGAGCTGCCTTCCTTCCCTTAGTGCTCTTTGCTAATTGTTTAATTCGTTTTAAAATTCCTTTTCGTGTCTTTTTTAACAAGAAATTGGTGTGTCTGATGTGATACTGCTCCCTTGAACACGAATAGACCAAGAAATAAGCGCTGAAATTTCGTTGTAGTATCCCTTTGAGGAGGACACTACCTGGGAGTGACAACTTTTGAACCGCTCACTCAATAGGCATGCTATTTGCAGGTGGTGTTTGTAGCCATATAGAAGGAGGGCATGCAAGGTTTCAGCCCTGTGAACCACTTTTAAGGGGTACTATACCCCCAGAGCATAGCTTTGCATCGAATCTGCTCAGTGAATCTATCGTTGAGAAATGTTGCTTATAACCACATATGAATGTATAGACCGTTCCATTAGAATCATAGCAGAGAGGGTAATAGAGAGAAAAAATGCCCTCCCCTCTCACCCGCATGTCGTCTGCTTCGCCGAGTGGGCAGTACCTAGCATCCGGCTGGCGTACAAACTCTGTTTAAAAACGCGTCATTTTGGACATTCCAAGCGCAGATGCGCAGATTTTGGTATGCCAGTTATCGTGTAATACTATGCTAGATAAAAAGACTAACAGGGTCCAATTGCGCTGTTACCTGCGTGCAAATAAAAAGAAATAGGGAAAACTAACTGTGTCAGATTGGCCGGTCTCTCCGGCGAAAAGTAAATCCGGTTGCTGTACCTTTTTTACTATATAAAGTTCGTACTGGTGTAGGCCTTTAGCGACCATGAGTGGAAGTCAGAAATAATAAATAAAAACGTGCTCTCCTGCCACAATATACGCAGTAGTTGAGGGTAGTACTGCTGGCTGACTCAACTGCTATTTAAGTAACAGAAAAAAGATATGCTAGTTGATCATTTACCGGACTAGAACAACAGAGAGCTATAGGCTGATTTTGGAGTAGCCACAACTATTCTAAGAACGTGAACCACTTCACAACGGCAGCTACGAGCGAGAGTTCGATGTTCCGTAAAGCCCGCCGCTACAGCCCAAAGATGGAGAATGGCAACCTCCCGGTTTGTTGTCTGCTAGCGGAGTCGGGCGCGTGCCCTCTCTCTCGTTTTACCCCGCCGAACCCGCTGAATTTCCCGGATGTGTGGAGAGGGCGCTGCTGTCGAACAAAATGGTGCCGCCCAGAGAGCGCTAAATGGAATGGTCTATACTGGAATACTTGTTGCCAATTATTATAAATAGATACTTAAAAAAATTGCAATTTTCAAGTAAAAAAAAACTATGAAATTTGTTTTCTTTTTTTTTTTACAATTACCAAGTTCTGCAAATTACAATTTTTCATAATAAAGGAACATGAAAATGCAAAATCCAGGTTCATAGTAACCGGCTCCATAAAATTTCGGCATATAAGCCGCAAATATTAAGTCTCGATAGTTTTATTAAGGGGGACACTACCTTAAAATGCACATTTTTTCCAAAAAATGCATATTCAGAACTGCAGAGTTTTGGCATGTATGGATAACAAGGAACTCTCACAAAGTCTTGTCAATGTGCACTGACAAACAATGTCAAAAATAATTATTTTTATATGTAGGTGAGGTGTGCTGCACTGCGTGGCACTCGTCATCCACAAGTGAAAATAGCTGAAAGCAATGTCAGTATATCAGAAGAAGTTTGAGGAAGACATCACCTACACTGCTGGAAGGAATTTCTGACATTTAAGACTTAAAAAGAAAATTTTTAAAAGTCATCTTGAAACTTCAAGTGCATTTATCTCAGCTTCACTTTTGGCAGCAAATCCCACCTTAATAAAACTATCGTTTCAGTATGAAACTACCGAGAGACTTAATATTTGCGGATTATATGCCGAAACTTTATCGAGCCGGTTACTATGAACTTAGATTTTACAATTTCATGTTCCTTTATTATGAAAAATTGTAATTTCCAAAACTTGGCAAATGTAAAAAAACAAAAAAAAACTTTCATAAATTTTTTTATTTGAAAAATGCATTTTCTGAAATTTCTTTTCATAGTAACCGGCAACAAGTATTCCAGTATGCATTCCACCAGAAAAATATGTGGTGATCAACACCGTTTCTCAATGATAGATGCATTGAGCAGATTCCATACAAAGCTATGTTTTTGGGGTATAGTACCTCATATAATTGGTTCACAGGGCTGAAACTTTGCATGCCCTCCTTCTATATGGCTGCAAATATCACCTGCGAATTTCACACCGATTGAGTTAACAGTTTAAAAGTAGACATGTCCAGGTAGTGTCCCCCCTTAAGTGGGATTTGCTGCCAAAAAGCTGAACTGAGAAAAGCACATTCAAAGTGCTTGAACCTCTACCTTTTCTTTAGTATCGGTGGACCGAAAGTAATTTATGAAAAAAATAACTATGCTGTGTAAACAAATGAAACTTTCTGTGAATACTCTAGATGTTGGTGGAAGTAAATATGGCATTTTTCGAAATCAATTTTTTTTTTTTTGCAGGCATTTTTTTTGGTAATGCTCCTTTCTTCCCCCCCCCCCTACCCTTAATTGACTTTCACAGTGTCTAAATTTAGATGAGAATTTCTGTCTTTATTGATAATGAGATTGAATATTGCCTTGCTATGTATTCAAAAAGTATTCTATCAACTAGACCCTGTTTCAATTACCACAAAATGTGCAAAAATGCCTGGCCTTTAAGAAGAGTTGTCTTAAGAAATGAGGAATGTAAGAAGTTGGTTACTGCTAAAAATTGATTGGAAGTGGTTCTTCCTCAGATTTAGTCGTTCATCGGGCTCTGAGCAGGGGCAGATGTAGGTATTTCCAGAGGGGGAGGTCAGCTTATCACATGTTTAATACCCCTTCCCCCGTTTCCTCCGTTTCCGTGCCCTAAATTTTTACACATGCAGAATTCAAGAGAGGGGTCGGGACATCCGGACCCCCTCTGAATTTGCCACTGGCTTTGAGAATTTTTATTGTTTCCATGAGGCATCTGGGTTTTATTCAGAATGATGCGACAGTGAACATACCCCAGGTTTCAATGTTGTTGTGGTCTGGTGCTGCTCTAGAGCAGAATGTGGTCAGATGAAGAAATCGTTAGTGTTTCCTTTATATAGTATGCAACATTTTAATGACTGTCAGCTAATATGTGCTATCTAGGTGCAGTGAAAGTAGACCCCATGTTCACATTCATGTGGGTAGTGTGCAGAATTCAATAATGGCCATATATATTATGCATGTGAAGGTATCTTGCTAATAATTTGATTAAATATCAGGTAGGCCAACAGTTTATACTGGATGCTACTCAAGAAGAACAGGCTTGTGCTGTTGGTTCACTGGCCCTAGCAGTCACTGCAAGTGGAAAAATTGCTGCACTCTTCAAAGCAGGCACTGGAAGTTTGCACCCTGAAAATGTCATGGATGTTATTGAGGCAAGTGGAACTCCAATATCAACCAGTTTGCTTTGCATGGTTATCCTTTTGCTTCATAAAGTGTGCTCCTGGAACTGCAATTTGCCACAAAATGAGCGATAACAGGCTTGAGAAAAAAAAATACTAGCAAACCAGTAGTATCATTTCATGGGTTAGGGCAGATTCAAGAGCAACCATTCTGCTGCCCTAACCAATCTCCAAAGTGTAACTTTTCTTTTTGCATGTGTACGCTGCATGACACTCTTGGCATGAACACAACATCGTTGCTTTTTCACATTTTAATTTGAACAGGTATCGGTAGGCTCTAAATTTTACCGCTTAAGTTAGTGCTCCTAATGAGCACTTTCTACCACACTATAGTAGTTTTTGTTACAGCCCTTCGGTTCTAAGAGAGACATACAGCAAAACCCGGCAATAATTGGTTTGTGCTAACGGTGTCGCGCTGTGTACAAGAATACACTCTACTTCCAGTAGAAATTCTACGTTGTTTTTTTTTTTTTCAAGGTTTTACAGTGCTGTGCAAGCTCCACTAATCCGTTCTGTGCAGGAGGGTTATACGGCCAGGGAGACATAATGTAGACTGCTAATCATCACAATAATTGGGATAATTAATTAAAATTTGTTGATTAACGTTTTAATTGGTGAGTATAAGCATGTGGTTTCAATGTGGGTAGACACTGAGGTAGAGAAGTAAACGAAAGCATGCGGGGATGTCAGAACACCAGGCTCTGGTTGGTATGATTAGTGGGTAATAACAAAGCTAGCTGCCTTTGTCTCTGCTCACTCCTAGACTGAAAAGTTTAGTTGTCTAATACCCTAGTTACACTAGCGCTCTTAACTGTCATTAAGCCAACGACAGTGACTCAACCGCGATCGGCCAGAGTTACGCGGCAGCGCCAACTGTCATTGAGCCGCTAACGATCATTGAGTTCAACTGACCTTGCCACCTCAGTCAACTCATGGGGCTTCGCCTCAATAGAGCTAAAGATGGCAGGCATCCATGCCGCAGCATCGCCACCCATGGCCAGTGCCAGCAAAGCACTTATTATTGTGGAAGATTGAGGGGACGTGTCTAGAAAGTATTGTAGCAGCAAATATTGTCGGGAGAGGCACGATTCGGGGCCAGAGCTGTCGCTAGAACGATCACGGCACGTCGTGGAAGCCAAAGCTCGGTGGGGGCGGCCATTGTGATGTCGGTGCCGATAAGACTTTTGTTATGTCTCTCTTGCTTGAATCCCTGTGAAACATTCTGACAGAGCCTCCTATATACCATATATAGACCTTTCCAAAAAGAGCGCTCTGGTCCGCCGCCATTTTGCGAATCGAGCGACCCCTATCAGCCAGAAATTTCTTGCACCCGCCTGAGCTGTGGAAACCCGGTCAGCGTGACTCCCCACCTGCATTGTGCATTCGGAGTTCGTTGGCTTTTCTTGGAAGATTTACTTTATTTGCCTGTTTAGGATGCGTACCCTTTCTGTGCTATCTTCCACTGTGAGAACCAGGGAATACCAGGGCTCGTAGCCTACTCGGCCTTCGCAGGAAACGAACGAAGAGAGCAAACGTCAAGCAGCCCGCGACGCAGGCAGTTCGACGTCCTTGTAGGATTATTTATGTTGAGATAACCTCCAAAAGCCTTCCCGGCTATGTTCCGGGTCTTCGCGAAAAATAGCTGATAGGGTCGGGTCCGGGGTGTGGCGACAGAATAGACACGCTCGTTCATTTGCTTTGAAGCTGTGCGAAAAAGCAGCTCTCTTCTAGACGTTCCCCAAAACACAGCGGATTCGGTCCGATTGTCGTGAAGTGACTATCGGCGATCGTCGACACTGTATATTGGACATGCTGTGTTATTTGAGACCTCTTTCAAGTCCTGTTCGGATAACGCGGCACCGTGGGGTACGTACAATATATGTTGTTCGATTGATGAGACTCGTTGAATTGCATGTTGTGGGTGGGGCGGGGAGTATCCATGCAGTTCGGATATACTGTGTGGTCAAATATTTTCGACGGCTAAGACTTTTGTAAATTGACACGGTTGAGTGTACGGTGCCGTATAAAGATCAACATAAAATGGAACAAATTTTCCAGTTGCATTTGTTCTGTCGCACACGGACCCACCAAAACAGCTTTCATTTCTTCGTTTTTGTTCACAAACAATAGTACAATGCATTCTTAAAAACCCCGAGAAATTTTATTTGCCATAGAACACAAAATAAAAAATAGAATGCGGCAATTTAGCCTCCACCAGCGCCCGGAAGTGCGCCTACGCAGACTGCCACAGCAAACTGACGAGAAACCCACAGCTCAGCGCAGTCGGGCAACACTGACGTACCTTCTCGAAACCAGGGACGCCCGCTGTAAATCGCTTGGTTCGAGACTGCCGCTGGAAAGGTCTATTCGCTGGTTCTGTTTATTGTTTCTTTACTCCAAAAACAAAAATATAAGTTGATTTTATTTTGTTTCAAACGTTTATAATGAATGAAAAGTGTGATAATAATTCATTTGCATCACTTTTGGGAAAAAGGTAATATGACATCAGTTTTGGTTTTTTTTCGGTTTCAGCTGTGTCTTGTGACGCGCATCTCAACTGGGTTTGTTAGGCCTATGTACTGTGTAACACCGGACAACTTAGCTGGGCTGAATGACAGTTGGGAGATGCCAACGATCGTTGGCTTAATGACAGTTGAGAGCACTAGTGTAACTAGGGTATTACTTACCGTGACAATTAGCCCTCTACATTATGTCATACTTTACTTAAAAATGTAAGTGATTACAGTAATCAGTTATAGCCTCCTAAATGTATTGAAAAAAAAAAAAGTAATCGGTTCCTTTTGCGTTGATTTTTTAAGCGATAGCCTTGCTTCCTGACTTGCTCGTGTTGGTCACACCTTAGCAGGGCCATGGAAGAGAGTGTCAGCAACGGAGTGCAGCTGTTGGTTTAACGTTGTAGCGCATGCGACCAATGGAATAGCATGGAGTTTGGTAGATGGAGGCAAGTGTGTGCTTACGCTCCTCTCCCCGTCCGCTTCGTAGGAACGGGGCTTAGTATAGTAGGTTACAAGTCAAGAAGGTAGCAGCAAATGCCCCTCAAAGGGAATCATATATCCCTCCGCCACCTCCGCATCCAGTAGCGTCCCATAGTTTCCGTGACGTCGCGGCCAACGCGCGAGGAGGGTCTTGCCTTTCTGTACATATTTGCTTTATCTTTCGACTTTGACTTAGCATTGTGGAAGCCACGAGAGGGAGATTAGAATCTTCCCCTTCCGATCGAAACAAAGACGACTTTCAGGGATCAGCTTCCCCTTCCGATTGATACAAAGGCTGCTTTCAGGTGCTCGGTTTCTTCTCTGATGAATACAAAGGTCGCTTTCTTAAAAAGTGAGGGTCGGAGACAAGTTGGCACCACTTTGTGGCCATTATCTATCCATTGTAGCGGAACAAGGAGCGTTTCCAGTGAACTCTTCTTTCGATTGCGGAGGGATTTGAAACCGGTGCACCACGCTTGTGGGAGGAGCTTCTCCTACCTTCTTAACTTGTAACCGACTATAGCATAATCTAGAGGACGCGGAGGCATTTCACGCTCAGATTTTATGTGTGGAGGCATTTCACAAAAAATGATGCAGTGTTCCCTAAGAAGAGCCGTGGACGAAGATTTCACAATTCCTTTGACACATACTATCAGATGCCATATCATTCTGATAGAAAGTGCTGCTCATTAAAGGGACACTGACAGGGTATTTATGCTCTCTAAGGTTTTTATTTGTACGTGACACATGAGAGCCCAACCACCCAAAACACAATTTGCGGCTCGAAATTCGTTTTCTTTTTGCCTGTAAACTGCCGATCGAGAACTGTCCGGTTTGAGTCACGCTCACTCTCTTCTCCGTGTTCATGTGCTGTTTTCTATGGTTTAGACACAACCACCAAAGATAATCAAAGTTGTGGGTCATCGAAGGCACACACAATACTAAAAATAGACAGAAAACATGGTACCCATTTTTTTGTGGCTTGTAAAAAATAATAAACACCTTGACTGAAAAAAAAAAAATAAAAAAAAAACAGTGCACAGCTACGTGACTTTTCTCAACGCTCTCCTCCTCCATATTTCTTCTTCCTCTCCAGTTTGGGTTTCAATCTTGAGCAGCTGCGTTTTTTTTTTTTTTACTTTCTTAAAAATATATGTGACGCTGTAGCAAAATATTGATTGGGTAATCTTATTACACCATGTTAAATCGCCTGGTAAAAAAAACATTTTTTTGGGGGGGGGGGGGCGTGTTAGTGTTCCTTTAAAAGCCCCCATCAAGTGCTATTGGCGAGAAGATCGAACTATAGGGGCGCAGTTTCATTATCATCATCACCACAAACAATCACTGTGTGGCAAACAACCTGGCGCCAAAACTCGCCTAGCGTACGCCGCATCGTTTCCAGGCTCGCTGCATGTTTGTTTGTAGCGATACGGTGCGCACTTGCTGCATACCGCAGTGCTCGAGGCATGCTTTTGAACCGGGTATATGCAGCGTGGAGGACTGCAGCACATACGCAACGATGTGAACACTGTCCGCTGCCGGCTCTGGTGCAACGTTGCACTCGATGACATGATCGCAGTTGAGCACGTCCTCTCCTTCAATGAGACACCGCTTGCTTTCGCCGATGTCCTCCATGATTGTTGCAAGAGACGGGGTAACTGAAAAGTGATGTGCGTGTTTTGTGAATAATTGAGAAAAACACGGATGCTGCGCCAGCCAGGCACGATCCAGGGCGCGCAGCCGACAGAACGCGTCTGGCCTGACGCGCGCACAGGGGCGGACGCAGGTATTTTTAGAAAGTGGGGGGGTCAGTGTATCATATGTTCAAGATTGTTTGTACTCCCTCCCCTCCGCCCTAAATTTTTACACATACAGAATTCAAGAGAGGGGTCAGGATATCCAGACAGCCCCCCCAGAGGCGTATTTTGGGAGAGTGGCCAGTGGGTGTGGCGACGAAGGCGCTGGAGAGGAGAAAAGTGAAAGAAAGAGAGGAGAGTGCCAAAGGAGCGAGAGAGAATGAAGGGAGCAAAGAGGAGACGGCCGCCATTTTGACGCAATGCTGTCGGTGCAGAGCACTGTTGAGGCTACACTTCGTCTGCTACGGGCTTATTTCTTTTTTGCCTGAATCAAAGTTTGCGTTCAAATGTGGAGAAACTTCATTCGTCAGCTTTTTAAGCCACCGAGGAATAACACTACATCATTTTCTTGTCGGAGCCTGCCAAATAAAAGGAAAGAACCGAAATTTAGATGTCGACCCCATGCATTCCACCGGGCGAATGAATGAAAATGGCGGCCCTCCCCGTCAGCTGGGAGCAGCCGGGAGTTCACGTGCATGCACTCACGCCTCGCTCTGCGCCGCGAGCTGATTGGCTCACTCGGGAGGGGGGCGTTACGGCGGCGAGAATCATAGGGTGGTGAAACTCTCCCGATATACACCTCTGCCCCACCCTCCTCCTCTCTGAATCCGTCACTACAACGCATGCGCTTGTTTTGCCTTCCAAGAGGACTTCGATGGCACTGAACGCAAGAGGGGCTAGATTACTTTAATCTGGATGCGTTTAGGAGAAAAATAGTGCTACATATCTTGCGTCGTCGTCTTTTATGGCAGCGAATGCACTAATGACTACGGTCGAAGGGTTTGTTTGCCACACAGCGTTAGTTCTTTAGGTGGCCGCTAGGGAGCGCCACTCCTCGATCTCCTCCCCAATTGCACCTTTCATCGCACACATGACGCGATGAAGACTTCAAACTTTGCTGCGATATGGCACTGCAGTCAGCTTTGCGGTGGAGGGAGGGGAGGGAGGGAGGGATGCTCGGGGAGGTACAAACAATCCCGGTTTTGGAGGTGGATCAGTTTGTTTTTAATTATATTTTGTCATGATACACTTTCATGTCAAGTGTAGAAATCACTAAAGTTGTTTGCAGTGGTGTCAAGAGTAGAAAAGCTAAATTGGACTGCAAATGCTGGCATGGCTTTGATAGGATGCTGGCAAAGCAGGAGAATTGCAGGTGATGAAACAAGACTGCGAAGTGCCGAGAATGGTTGACATCAGTCCCCTTCTTCATGTCTCTGCAAAGGAACGAAACTCTAAAGCAGTGGAATTGTGAGGTCTTTAGGTGGAACAGTTGTGTCCTGATCATTTCCATTCCTCTATGTTTGAAGGTTGGACGAGACATTGGCGCCTCTCTGAATGCTGCCGTAGTTGCGGAGTTGGAAGCGGAAGTCACTACCAAGAAGAAGGGGCAGAAAGGGTTCTTTCTTTGAAGACTGCATCCTATCAGAAGGCATGGATATGATGATTCATAAAATGTGGTATCATTTACTTTTTAACAGATGTCTTTTTATTTTTATTTTCTACTTCTCTAGAGGTGTGAAGTTGGTTCTTCACTACTTTTATGGAAACGGCAACACCCAATCTTTTGAAAACATGACTGCCTTGCACGTTTCACCTTTGTATTAAAGGGGCACTGACAGGTCAAAATCATATATTTTTTTAATCCGACACGATTAAACAATATGTTTGGACATTACCCTAAAATTTGAAGCTTGGGAACTCAGTATTTGTGAAGTAAAAAAAACAATTCCCAAAAGCCGAATTTGAAGTTCCCGTGTGATCCGCGCCAGTGCAGTGATATGGTCGGTCCGGTAACTGGAGTTTCTCTCACCTGTCCCGACCAGAAGCGTCGTGTTCGCCCTCGCCCGTGTCCCTTGATCAACCGCGCTTCTCTGTGCGTGCTGCCTATCGCTGTGAGCAGACGACGCTTTACTTTCAAGTTTGAGGTTCTCAAATTCTTTGAAACGGTGCGAGGTCGAAGAGGACGCAGAGTGGGCTTTTGTGAGCACGAGAGGCCACGTTGCACCGGTTCTGCATGAAAGGCTGCCTCGGCGGAGACACAGCCAAAACTACGGTACACATACACCAAACCCAGTTGTTTTGACTGTTTGACGATTTCCTTTTCGAAGTCTGAGAGTTCGTCAGGTGCCGAAAAGAGAACTTTGTCCGATTCCCCAACTCCTCAATCATCCTCAGTGCTACATGTGCCGAGTGCTGCCATGTTTCCCGGGGGAGGATTAAAAAGCCAGGAGGCGGCATCACTTCCGGACTCAGATTTTCAGTATTTCAAAAAGAAGGGCCTAGTGCGTTGGTGATTGTTTTAAAAACATGTTTTACTGAATTCCATTATTAAATATAGAAATGTTGCTTACAAAGTTTCTAAGTTTCATAATTGATTACATCACAAGTAAAAAGAAGCGAGGTGAAAAGGGGGAGAGAAATGCGCCAAAAATAAAAAGGCACACGCGTGGGGCAATGTTTTTGCGCGTTCTGGTATTTATTCGTGTGTTTGGCTAAAACTTGCATCATTTTAGACAAAAAAAAATACCTTTGGGGTGTTAGTGCCCCTTTAAACCAGTGTTTGTGGTTGTTGTTATTTATGTGGCACTCTAGAAAATGTGGTTTCCTGCAAACTGTTGATGCTGAATGCAGGCATTTTCTGCATCAATTACATATGTTTGACTTGCTTTACGTGAATTCAGGTGGTCCGAGGAAAGGATAAAAACAATACCCAAACACTATTTTAAAAAGATCACTTTTGTAGGACATTAATTATGACCATTCAACCATATGCTTTCCAAATGCAGGTCAGTTCAAAATTCAAGTGAATGAACAGGTGTCCATTATTAGAACAACTGTTTACCACATATAGAAAAGGTTGTTTTAGAAGTGGATTGTTTCACTCCTAGTTGTGTGGTTATAATACAGTATATTGTTTTTACTTTCTATAGTAGTATTTGATCAGTGAAAAATTTATATAGGAACGTAGAAAGAAATAACTTTCAGCCTTTCCACTCTGGTGAAGAAGGAAGACCAGCGAAGCTGTACTATGGTGGGAATGAACAAATGGCCGGCCGTAAGTCGGCAAGCCAGAATGGAAAGGCCTGGAAAGGTTGCCTGCCGCCATCTGTAAGCGACGGTGGCAACCAGGCAACCGGCAAGCCGGTTGTCTGGTTCCCGCCGTCACTTATACAGTAATACCTCGTTAACTCAAAGTCATAAAAAACTGTGAAAAAATCTGAGATAAGCGAAATTTCGAGATAAGCAAAGTAACCGGAATTTTTTACCTCTGATCGCGCGATGTTCTAAATAAAACTTCTAACGATTGCGGCAACATCAACTTCTCTGATGAGAGCAACTTTGCTCTCAAGAGTCGGTAATTTGCATTGTTTGGTCTCCGCCATCTTCACGGTCAATCAAGTTACACGCCAACAACATCAGAGAATTCACAACCGATGACTGAATTGAAAACTTCACCCTTGCTCGGTGTGGCGCCGCAAGACGATCAAAACACCCGGAAAAAAAAATGACGGACAAGCAACAAAGAGCAGCAACACTCGAAACGAACAAGACACCTCTGGGAAACACGAGACTCACGACGACCGGACCGGGAAGGGAAAGGGAAGAACCCAGGAACAAAGATAAAACGAAAGACAAAGCGGAACAAAAACGCTCAAGAGAAAGGGGGCACCGAACGCCAGGCATCCCGGCTGGTGAGCAATTAGCTTGTCCAAATGGAAATCGTAAAAACAAAACAAACAGCAAAAAAAAGAGAAAAAAAAAGAGAAAACAACGTTTTTGAGTCTCACATCTCTCCGCGTCTCCGTACACAGCACCCGCGGTAATTTTTTTTAAATAGTTTTCTTGCACTTTTGTGTGTTTTTTTTTGTCTTTTTTTTGTGCACGCCGCGCACAATTTATTCTTTTTTTTTATAGGAACTTTTGTGTTTTTTGGCGATTTTCGCAGACGAGATTTCGAGATATCCGAAGTCCGTCATGAAAACCTTTCGAGATAAGCAAGGACAAAATGCATTGGGCCTATGGGAGCTCATTCCGTGACAAGGAAATTTTACGACTTAACCACTATTTCGAGATAACCGTGTTTGAGTTAACGAGGTATTACTGTAGATGGCGGTAGCTGTCCAGAGTGTTGTCGACATTTATTTGCTGGCAGACACGATCCTGGGGAAACTAGCCCTTAACAGCTCTGCTGTAAAAGACGGCATAATGCATAGATACATTCATGTGATTTGCCCTGAAAAAGCTCTTCTAATTTGCATGCCTCAGGTGTGCAACGTATGTAAGATTAAAGCACTGCCCAGGCCTGTTCTTCTTTGGTTTGACCCAGCCCGGGCCCGTTGCCTCAATCCTGCCTGATCAGGGCCTGGCCCGATGGGACGATAACCTGACCAGGCTCGGCCCATGCTTGGCCCAAGTGGAGGTGCCTTGACTGCGGAATATGAAGCATGTCTCGTCCCAGTGAGAGGCTAAGGTGTGCCTCATCTCCTAAATCTAACCCAAAACAAATTATGGTCTATGCAACCGTACCACCATGCACAATATGTTTGGCTCTTAGAAAATAAAGTCGCTCTTCCATAGCATGCATGAAGACCGCACAATGGCATGATGAGTAGGTAAGCATGGAAATTATTTCACTCTACTAAGTCCCCCCTAGTATGACTGCACTGTGCAATACACTTCCAGTGAGACGAAGTTGCAGGGGGTAAGGATCTGTGGGCACCATGTAGCTGGTGGAAGTAGTGTATTATCTTTAGAATGACTGGTTTAAACTCACTATACTAGTCATGCAAGCAACTTCAATATTAAACTGTGCATCTTGTATGTCTCCAGTACAGCACCTGATTTCTAAAATGGCTACTGTAGTAAGCTTGTCAACTGCCTGTGAAGTTCCAAATACTTGATACAAGGGTGCAGGTCTGATCCCAGAAATGTGAACTGTAAAGGTGACTTGTTTCAATTGGCTGTGGTCAACCCCTTCATTCTATAAACTTGCAAGCTTTGTTTCGCCCTTTGTGCTCTTCACAAGCAACATCAAAACACTGGAGGCACAAACACCATTTTGAGTGGTGCACCATATTGTAGGGACAGAGGGAAGGGGTCATTATTGAGAAGCTTCGAGGAAAACACTGCACAGATGTAATCCCATGGTAACATTACTTTTTATTAGAAACTTAACAGGTAACTGCATAAAATACTCTGTTTCTGCTCTTCAATTAAAGGCACATGGTTAAAAACAAATCTGTAGTACACTACGCTGGCATTCCTGTTGCTATTGGGCTTCAACAGAACCTCTCTCCCATGAACATAGCTTAAAACTTCAATATATTTTATTACACAGGAAACAGGATGTTGCTCCTAGAATTCCAGCAGGGCGATGATTTTCATGGGTTACCATTTGTTTGCACAATACATTCTAGCTGTCTCTGCTTCTATATCATAAAGCTGTATCCCTAGGTATGTTCTAAACACTACCCTGAAAATTAACTATGCACACTCAAGCTTCCAAGGCAGGTAACTATAGTTCGATGACGTTTGTTTTGTAGCTTGTAAATGCAGTCTTGTACTATGGTTCCTGAAAGACCACTTCCTAACACTCCCACAAACACATCCTGCATAACCTCAAACATGTTTGCCCCACACAAGGCAACTACTTGATCATAGCTCTTGTTGAGCACACAGTAACAGGATTGTTGAAATTTGTGCACTGAAGCTTTTTCTATTCAAAAGGCATAGAAAAATATGCATAGAACCTCTCAGAGCCACAAACCAACAGCTAAAAAAAGGATGTGCCAGGGGTCTTGCATACAGGAATATTAGGTTTTCACCCAATAGAGTTGTCTGGATGAACAACACAACAAATGAACACTCAATAAACTTGTTGGATGAACAACCACAATAGAGATCTCGCATAAGCAGTGACAGACCATGGAACCATACTTTGCGGTGCCACACATACATCTGTATATACACCAAAACACTTGTTTGTGCGAGCATTTAGACTTGCACAAAAACAACTTTCCTTTTTGTGCCCTCAGATGCCACATCCATCGCTGTTTACAATGTGTCATGTTTTTAAATTGTGCACAACAAATGTTTTTGTTACAACTCTGGAAGACATTAAGCATGCAGAAGCTAGTACTGCTAACAGCAATCGTGGAACTATAGTAACATTGAATATTTTGGAATTCTGCTGTTCTAGTGATCCTACTGTAATGCTATGCTCAGGACTGAAAGGTTTAAATTGTAATTAACAAAGGTAGCTTTATTTGATACATTATTGCTACAGTTTCTGCCACTATCCACCTCCTATCTTGAGTGTTTCGGTTGTAGGGAGAATGTTTCCTTATATTACTTGATAGCAAATGCTTTACAAATACTTGGACAATTTTCAGGCATGTGAGATGTCACAAATTCTGTTCTACAGTATACAGACTATATTTCCACCTTGACTAGAGTTCCGGAGGCATAAAACCTAATCAAGTAGCAAAGTAAATGTTGGAACAAATGAATGCCAAGAACATTGCCTCGCTCAGTTAAGGTTAAAAAAACTTGCAAGACGAGTGAAAAGAACTGCCACCCCCATTTGCAAAACAAACAATATTTCTGTAATGCCTAGATTATGCCAAGACCTAAAACCTCTAAATGAATACATACTTTATGCCACAGGATGCACAAAGAGCAGGCTCAGCATCTAAAAACAAACCACACAGAAAGATCCAGGTTACACAATCAAGGCATCCTTGGAGTGTCCGCTGGCACCGTGAAGGAGGTCAAGCATGGGCAACAAGCATGAAATTACAGAGAAGCAGCGGAGGTGAGCAGAAGACAGGTGTCAACGTCTCTAGCCAGCGAAGTTGCAGATCCAGGGAAAATGCTCAGTTGGCGGGATCCCGCACAACCCGTCCCATCAGAGGTTGGGGTGGCCGATAGTTTTTGAGTATGGGGCCGTCTGTCGGAGCCTTGGGGCCTTCCCCTTCCTTGTACGACATCAGTTCCCGGAATGCCTCGAACTAGGGGAAAAGGAAACGGTGCTCTGAACCATGGCACTCCTCTAAAGAACCCTACTAGGAAAAACCTATAACCTTGGTAAAAGTGGTATTCCCCTCGTTTAGACATTTACCATTACAGGTAGAGAGCAGCGATTTGTATACGATTTTTATGTACAGAGTGAAGCAAAGGGATCGATGGCTTTTCGAAAGGACCGCATAAATCAGTTTCTGAACGTATTGAATTAGGATTTCGTACAGAGGTGATCGAAGAATGTGCATTGAGGTTATTAAAAGTTCACCGAGCTAAATTACCCGAGTACAAAGTTAGAAATCAAAAACATGAAATCCCTACCTACGGCGTCAGTCTGCTAACGAAAGATGTCCAATTGGTGCAACAGCCGACAGATTACTGCGTGCACTGGTAACTCCACTACACGTGGCAATATTATATAACAGACAAAAATTTCTGAACATAAAAAAATTAGCTTGCTAATTATTTACAAGAACCAAACAATTTTGTGTCAAAGGTTTACTAACTGCATATCACTTAGTGAAGCATAAGGAAACTGAAGTTTCGAAAGTCAGAGCCGACTACATTTCTCCTTCTCTTTCGGAAAGCTTTCAAACAGTTCTAAATAACCGAATGGATTCACTGCCGAATATGGCTTGAGCACTTTGTCATGACTCAGCTTGTACTTGGCAATTATCGATCTGTTGGATTCGGTTTTGCGTTCTGTTAAACGCAAAACTTTTTCCGTTATATCGGGGATAACTTTTTGTGGCAATGCAGTCAAAAATATAGAAATGCCTGCTCTTGACCAGATTGAGCGCTGATTTAAGCTGTGCGTGCACTCTTCTCCTCTAAAACGTTGAGAACAGTGCTTGCAGATGAACCCCAAGAAAGAAAAGAGCACACACACAGAGCACCCTATCCTCTCCTCGAAAATGTTGCAGAAAGTTGTCCCCAAGTATAGACCTTTGCAAAAAAAAAAAAAAGGGCTGCCGGTTCCATTTTCAGTATTACTGCGCAAGGCACGTAATTTGCTCGCTTTCCGAGGCGACGGACATGTGCATGCTGCGCTGAGGACTTGTAGATATTGGAATGGTGTATAGTATAAGCATTGCCAACTCAGGCACAGAACTGTGATGAACATTCATTTACTAGAATGGACAGTTGGGCTAGTGGTATACGTTCATGATGAGAAAGTGCAAAAGCACAAGGGCACAGAGGAGAGCATTGACTTTAAACTTTCCCATTATGAAAACTCATTCTTGATCACGTGAAAGCATGTGATCAAGAATGTGGTTTTCATAAGAAGAAAGTTGATAGTCAGTGCCTTGTCCTGTGTGATCTCTCCTCTATGTCCTTGTGTTTTTCACACTGTTTTTCATCATGAACATTCAAATCACAAGCTAGCACAAGAGCACATGACAACTTGTTCTGTCAGAAGAATGGGCATCACAACACAAGTAATTGCTTATTTTACTGGCAAGCCAAAAGATAAAATCTAAGAGAGTTTTTAATTTTTTCTTTTTATAAAAAGATGCACCATGGCAAAAAGGAATTCCTGTTCTGGGTTCTACAAATAGTTAGAATTTATTGAAAGCACTATGAAAATATTTCATGTTCACTTAAAGGGCAACTCCGGTCAATATTTTTTAATTTGGGATTACGACTGTTTTCAGCTCGGCCAGTGTCCCCGAATTACAAGGTAGAATGTTTTTTTCTTTGGATATTGTGTGTAGTATTATAAATAACGGCACAAAGTTTGGTTTCGGGTGTCTACGGCAAAACCAAAACTATCTGCTAGAGGGATGGCAACTTTGATCATCAGCCGTACAGCCGCGATGCGACGTCATCGTGGTGCTGCGGTACCCGGTGCAACCAATGAACTGCAGCTCCACCGCGACGTGATGTCACGGGGGTGCTGCGCCAGTGTTCCTTGACAAAGCTAACCCGCTGGCCGCCCGCTAAAGAGCAGCTGGTCGCATCTTTAAAATCGGCTTTAGTGGAGTCAGCGGCTTCACTTTGACGTAATGTTTCGACTGTGATCATATTTCGTGCCAGTAAAGGGATGCTAGTAATTTATTTTGGTTTCGTTTTCGACTGGAGTTGCCCTTTAAAGGCTGACGAGCAGCCAGAAGGAAGGAAACTCTCCCTCAATTCCTCCTTTCCATTCGAGAGAGACTTTCCTCCTTTCTGCGGGGACTAGCTCTGAGACCCGCCCCTGTGGGGAGAGGAGAGAAGAGTGCGAGATGGAAGAAAGGGAAGGAAACTGAACTGGTTTTCTTCCTAGCGGCAGGCGATTCTGATGGAGAAATTCATTGCATGCATCCCTTATGCGGAGAATCACAAAAATGACATCACTGCTTCGTTCTTTTTAAATAAAAGGTTACTGAAGTTATCAGTAATATTGCCAAAGACAAACCCAAGAAAACACCTATAACATATCAGCTACATCAAGAAATGGTAGGAACTTGAAGCCCATCCCTATTGGTGTTGAGATTTCTCTGCATTAACAATTTCAAATCTTTGCTATATTACTGCCTTATTTTTTTTTTTTTTTTTTAAATTTATACTACGATTTATTTATAGATGGCGAGGTCACCAGACATACTCTGTTACAAACTGAAATCGGGTGGCAATTAAAAGGTTTGAATCTGTTCTAGTATATAGATATGGGCAGCACATACCTGCTCTTGTGACACTTCAATGGGCTCCTTGAACACAATCCAGGTGACACTTTCATAGCAGGGAGGAGTGGTCAGTGAGCCCTCATATGTCCAATAAGAACTGTTTTCTGTGGGGTTCGGAAACCATGAGATTAAACTTGTTCTGTGAATATATACACACACATGTAGCACAAGGAAGAGAGATGATGCTTACTAGGAATGAGTGAGCCAATGTCAATGTCTTGATCTATGGAACACTTGTCGCCTCTGTAGATAACCTTTTTCATGCTATCCGTGATCTTCTGCAACTCTTCATGAGGCTGTCCTTCCTGCGAGGGTTTGATCTTCATGAGAAGCTGTCTACTAAAACTCCAAAATTAAAGGGACGATAAAGTGGTTTTGGAGCATCTATTGAATACTGGTGCAGTCGAAAGCTGGTCATGCAAGAATAACCTTTTCTGGGGTTGAACAAAGAGGCCTCAAACCATGTTTTTAATTACCACAAGCTGTCCTTGCTAGTATCTGAGGAAAAAGGTTCTTGGGAGCAACTGGTGGGCCATAACAAATACATACAAGTATGCTTCTCACCCTGAACAAAGCTTGAAAGGTTGCATTAAACAACAGTAAAGGAGGAAATAAAAGAAGTCTCTCTCACCTTAAGAAAGATGCCGATAACACTCAGCCCCTTATCGGAGCACGCTGCTTCTGAAGCTCTGGAATACATGTCCAGGTTGTAGTGGACAAGGTGCAACTGGAAACGGAGAATGTGAGACATGGTGTAAATAAATTTCATTGCAACGATTTACGGGATTGAATGCATGAAACTGTTGGCATGGAGACAACGGACAACTTGCACCTTTTTTAAATATCTCACTTCATGCTGTCTACATAAGGGGGGATCCTTGTTTTCGTTTCTTGCATTTGGAGGTTAAAAACAGGCAATATAAACTCGGCAAATAATCAGTGCCCAACCATTTTAGGGTTCACTTAAAGGCCGACGACCAGACTCGAGATTCTGCAAGGCAGAATATCCTCCTCACCATGGAGAAGGAGGAAACGGGCAACGGTGAAGAGGGTAGAAGGGGGAGAGGAGGAAGCGAGAGAAAAGTGGAAAGCGCGAACTGGTCGTCGGCCTTTAAGGAGGAATGGATAGGCTTCAGAACAGTAGCAAGAAATTAGCCTTTTTGTTTGGGCCATCGGACCAAGTGGGCAAATAGAAGTGGAGTGAAACAGGCATGGTTTATCTACCTCGCCTGCATAGTGTTCCCCGTCGACAGTGTGCTCACTGCCCATCTTGCTGCAGGTGCCCCAGTGGCTGTGGAACTGGACCATCTGATAGTTGTGGTGTAGAGGCCCCCAGAGATATCTGCAACAAAAGCACACACAGGACCACCACTTACAATCATGCACAACACGTGACAAACTAAGTAATGGTTACAGGCTTTTAATCAGAACTGACTGTCCAAGTGATAGTGCAAGCATGGGGTAAAGGTCAAAGCAATGCAACATACAGGGGCCTGCGTTACAATGCCACCGGTTGTGACACAACTCGTTTTTCTGTCCTTGGAACATGGCAATATGTACTGTTAAAGAAAGGCTGACATGATCTAAAACAAAGTTATTCGGCATAGTTGTAAGCACGAGACTGGGGATACGGACAAGGGACGAAAACACAGAACGACACGGCCGAAGTCGGTCATTTGCCAGTGCTGTGTACTTACTCCGTTGAGGCACTCTAGAGTGCTTGTCTTTTTCTGGAGAGAATGAACAATTAAACAAACACATAGTCTTAGTGGCAAACTCTATTTCGAGTGATATACAAACTTACGGTCTGTAGTTATGAATGTTAATCTCCTAATGTATGTAGTACAGGGGGAGGGGGAATAGTATGGTTTTATAAAATTATCATAAAACTAACACTTACAAGCAAATTATTTTTTGAAAGGCAGGTTATTGTTTATTAGATATCTGGCTTTGCCCCAAGACTCTAGGCTGAAACTCAATAACAATCTTTCACAATACCTTTTTTTTTTCTTTTTTTTTTTTAACAACAGAAAGATGGAAGTATTATTTGACCATTTGTAATATGTCTGGTATCAGGCAGAACGTTGGTTTGGAGCAGCTACTGATGCTTTTGGAGCAGATGCTAATATAAATTAGCATGCCACTTAAAAAAAGAAAAATGTTATATACAGCTAAATAAAGATCACAGAACTAGACAATCTCTGTCTACATCTTTTTTATAAAAACAATTTATTACCATTTTTAATAAGAATACATAAAAAATAATAAACGGGACACAAATAGATCACAGAACTGTTTGTTTTTAAAAATAAGGCTCAAGTCAAAGTTGGTTCTTTTGCAATAGGTTCTAAAAATGGTTGAAATGTCTGCTCCTTCGACCTTGTGCATTAAGAAGCGTCCTCCCCTCCCCCTACAAAAGTGTTAGTGGTTTATTTAACCTTTCAATATAATTGTGTAAAATGCCGGCAAAAATAGCATATCTTCGCTAGAACATTGATTGATGTGTTATATGAACCAGCTAAACTCGTATTAATATCTTACATTGCAAAAACAACCACATTGCGAAAACTTGCATATGTGCTTTGAAAGCAACACCGCACATTACCTCGCAGCATAAGCAGCGTTGGAGCCAGGGTTTAGCCAGAGTTCAGCGACTGCTGGTGCATGGGAACTACCTTATTCATTGAAATACAGCTTTTTCTTTCTCGGCACGGGTCATTAAAATCGGGGGTGAACCTACAATTTTAACCAAAGGACATCCACCTAAAATAGTAGTTAGCATAATCAGTGGCGGAATCGGAGGAGGGGGTGTCCTGATCCTCCTCTTGAATTCTGCCTGTGTAATTATTTATGGCCAGCAAACGGGAAAAGGGGGGGGGGGCTCTCTAGCATACGATACGCTGACCCCCCCCCCTCTCTCTCTCTCTCTCTCTTTCTCTGAAAATATCTGCGTCCGCCTCTGAGCATACTATCCGAGCCCATCGCGCTCATCAGCCGCTTCTCCTAGCACGCTGGTGTATAACGGTGAAGCTCGAAGCGCGCGCGCGCCGGTGCGGAGCAGTGAAGATGATAAGGTTGACACCAGCGTCGCAGCATGAGCGTCCCCGAAACGTCCTCAACGCTCGCACGTGCTGGCTTGGGTCCCTACCGTTTCGTGGACTTTTCATGGACACACGTTTTATCGGCACTCATTACGCGAATTGCGCGCTGTAGGAATATTTCGTCGCGCGTGTATCACTGGGGTGCGTGTTCTGTTAACCCATCCGGCCGCCCCGTTTACGCCACTTCGCGGCGAGTTTGCGGCGGCTCATTAGAAATGTTGACCCACCTGACCCACCCGTGCATGCTGCTTCGCGGCGACGGTCTGATGCAGCTTATTACAGAAAAAAGCTAATCTGAGCTGTCGACGAAAAGATTTGTGGATGAAATGTCGTTCGATGAACTGATTGCCACCGTACTGGTTTGACTTGACCTTTCTGACGAACTTCATGCTAAACCCATCGGTCGGAGTTTCGTTTTCGGTAACAATCGCCGCGCGTGCTGTACCGCCGCACGCTTTAATCGAAGAACTTTCTTTTCTTCGTGGAAATGGTACTTCAGCGTGACATTGAGCAGAACCGCGCTCATAGGGCAATTCATAGCGTAACCGTTTCCGCCTTAGTTTCTCCCCCCCCCTCCCTCTCCCCTCCCCTCCCCCTCCCTCCTCCCTCCCTCCCTCCCTCCCCGGGCAGAAAATGGAATGCAAGTCATCTGGACAGCCGTTGGCGTCCTCGTGCTCTCTCTCTTTCTCTCTTGGGCACACAAAGCCAGTGTTGCCATCTTTTTTTTTTTTTTTGCGCGCGCCGCTAAATTGAGACCAGAAAGTCACTAAACAGTCGCTAGATTCGCCAGGGAGTCGCTAAAATATTCGCTGAATTCCAAAAGCTTATTAAATACTTTTAAAGTAAGTGAACCTCACATAATCATATCTCGGGTATTTTGAAAGGTTAAACTTACACTGAAAAACAACTAGAACAGTTTTTATTTGTAATGTTTTATTTGGGAAACGACTAGGCGGTAAGTACGAAAGTACGAATAAGAAACGGGTACTTGTTAATTTTAACACGGAAATAATGACCGCTTTGTCTTCAAGAGCAGTTCGACGGAACAGTCTAGAAGAAAAAGAGTTCTTCCTCGTTGGTGACTGCACTCAAGTCACCTAAATTTGCCGATGTCTACGGTTCGTTGCCAGCTTTGTAGGCTTCAGCTGTGCCAGTTCGCCGAACAACTTCTTCTGGAAGTTCGTAGTCGAAACACGTCTTAGCGTGTTTCGAAGCTTTCGATTCCGAAACGATGCAGCGATGCTAGCGAAGCGGCTGCGCTCTTGGCTGGCAGTAGCAACGTTTGGCGAAGAGCACGTGGGTACGTGGGCGCGGTAAAGATGGTCTGCAGTGTTGACAGCGTTGACATTTTTTTTTTTTTGCGCCTCGCTAAATTGAGCATTTATCCAAAGCAAACTCGGCTAGAAAAGCAAAAGGGTTTAGCCCGCGAGCATCTGTAAAATTGTTCAAAATATAAAGATTACGGTTGAACACCAAAGTCGCTAGCCGCCAAATTAAAAAAATCCCTCGCTAAATGTATAAAAAGTCGCTAAATCTAGCGACAAAATCGCTAAAATGGCAACACTGCACAAAGCACTGCGCCGTACGTCGAGAGGCGGCAAAACATTGCTGACAACTTTTCCCAGTTCGCTGTCAGTTACCTGAAAGAAAAAAAAAAAAAAAAGAGGGAAGCGCCGAGTTTGCTTTTTTTTTTATTACAGTAAAGTAATCTCAGAGGGTGGGGGAAAAATCAGTTTGTTATTATCCTGAGGAGTTTAGTTTCCTCTGCCACGAAAGCATGAACGAATCGGAGCGACTCTGGGCAGCAGCACTGAGTCTCACGACGACCTCACCCCCAGCACAGATATAGTGACGTGGGATGTGACTCACTCGGGCCCTGAGCGGTCACGTCGGCCCTCCAGCCACAGCCAGTGTTGAGCAGGTTCGTGCAATGCAGGCCCTTGTAGTTCCATCGGAGTGGGTTCTCTGCCAGGAACGGGTCGGACTGCACATTCTTCTGCACAATGTCGATGGGTGACTGCTTTTCACCCGCGGCCTTGGGGTAGATCTTAGACCAGTTCGATGGACCTGCATACAGAAAAGCCCGTCCACAATCTTCAGGGTGCTTTCGAACAAAATCTGCTTCGAACACCACTTCTGCGAACGCGAACACGACACACACGAACACACACACACACACACACACACACACACACACACGCACGCACGCACGCACGCACGCACGCACACACACACAGTTTATGTGCTATTTGGGATTTTGAGGTTTTAATATATTACGTAGATGATGTGTTAGATTCAGATATTAAAATAACAGCAGTGCTTCCCAGCCCGATCCAGTTCGACATCCTTCGGATCGCGTGGTGACGACTGTCACAAAAACGCGAATTGACTCTCTCGGGTAATTATATTTGTTGATACATTTCCCCGGGTTATCTCTCGTCTACTGAAGCAACCCGATCGCATCGCTTTACAACGTTGTCATAGAAACAAACAGCGTCGGAAGAAACCACCCACGAGCAAAATAAGGAAGAAAAATTCCGAAACACGAGTGCCCCATGTGGCCCGCCTCGTCCTGTGTGTACACAATCGAGTATTATCTCCAAGCGAAATCAATAGTCTTTACGGTCTCTCCATATACTTGCTCACTCTATTGCACTACTTAGGGAGGCAACGACTCTCACGACCGCAATTGCAACCACAACGCAACTTTAAAACAAAGCAAGCAAAAACACGAGACCCAACATGAACACGCCAAACGGGCCACCAGCGCAATCCAAACATGCCACTGCCCCATTACGACAACGAGGGGGCCCATTAGGCCTCATCGTTTTTTCAGCAGCGTTCACCATCGCGATGATGGTGTTTCCTGGGACGAGCCTCGGTCGAGGCCACGCCTCGCACGACGACTCAATTTCGTGCAGGAGGGAGGAAGAAGCCGGCAGCCATCGAAAGCCCGTACTGTCGAAACGGTTCGCGAGAACGAGGTCCATCAGGGAGCCCGCAAACAAGCCGACGGAGTCCTAACGGGTGTCCGCGGCGGAAGTTGCTCATACTGCCGCACGCATCATGCCGCAACTATACCCAATCATTGATACGGGTCAACAGAGGCATCGTATTAAATGATGATACACAGAGGGCCCAGGGGGCCCGATCATGCTGCAAACGCATCAGAGCGGAGGAGTATCACGGCCCGCGCAAGCGACTGCCGCTTGTTTTGGACCTTCATTTCCCGCGAGCAGATGTAGTGCACGGATGGCTGAACGCACACCACAGCTTGGATGACAGCTTGTTTTAGTAGTCATGAGTTCTGTTTTCGAAAGCCACACGCCACTGCGGGCGCGATTGCATCGCGTGCCGTTTGCGACAATATAAACACACGCCGCGACCGCGGGGGACAAGGCCATCTCGGCCATCATTGCGCGTGGATGTTGATTCCGCGCGACACACCCGTATTGTGCATTATTTATCGTGGAAGGTTTATGTGCTGCGGCGCGTATAATTCCTGATTAAAAGTTCATCCATCCTCTTTCGAAGAAATAAAATCACGAAGCAGCAGCAAACTACATTTATGGAATGCGCCATCCGATTCGCGCGCCGTGCCATCCACGCCGCTCGGCGCATTTCTGGAGCATCGAAAATGTTGCATGCCACTCATTAAAATGCAATGGTGTAGCCGCGCAATATAAATAGTGGTATCTACACGACTTAACAAACGTTTCGTTTTCTTTTTTTTTTTTTGTATGCGTAATGTTTTAATGTTTGATTCTGTGTTCATGAAATTATGAAGCGTTCGCTTCTATGAAGACCTAATATGCCTATTTAGGTTCCAGGATCGTTATCTGCAGGTTTTGTGGCGCAAAAGTTCCGACGGCCATAACGCGCCGTATAGGTTCCACGATATCCAAACTAAATAAATAATTAAATAATCAACTATGCTTAGTTTTTCTTTTTTGTTTGCGATGGTGACTCGTATGTTTTTCACGGTTGTACTTTGTCACCCACCCCTGTAAATCTTCGACGGGCTGACAGTACCGATAAAGGAACGAAGGCCAGCGGGGTTTTAATGAGTGCCGCGTGCACCATGCGTGAAGCGCCGTTAAATACTTTTACGGGCACGTAGGTACAAACCAAACGCACGCGTGGTCGAACGGGAGAAATTGAAAAACTGCTGACTTTGCAGCGCTATCACCCAGGCGAAAAATGACACTTGGCGTGGACGCGTGCACCGCGTCTGATATCGCGCAAAAGGCGATTACTGGATTACTGGAATAGACTCATTTCGAAAGACTGCCCTCTGTTGGCAGCTTTGCAATCCCTGCACAATGGCGGACCAATACAGCAATGTCACGGCATACTTTATGTGTTTGGTTGGAGTAGAAGGCAACAACAACACACCCACGGAAAAAGGTGACGACTGCAGTGACGTTGCACTTGCGACGCTGACTTTCGGCACGTGACTTTCGAAAGGGGTCTATAGACCGTTCCACCTCTTTTCTTCCACTCGAAAAATGCGGAGTCACTGGACTGTTACGCACGCGTGGCGTCTCATATTTCGCGGAAGACTAGCATGCGCACGCTCAGAACGCCTTCCATTGCCAGAAGACAAAGATGGCAGCGCCCAGAAGGCGGTATTTGGAAAGGTCTTCTCTTTCCAAGTACTGCCTTCTGGGCGCTGCCATCTTTGTCTTCTGGGCTGTGGAAGGCGTTCTGAGCGTGCTTTGTAGCACTTATCACCCAAGCGAAAAGTGCCGAGTCACTGGACGTGTGCACTACGTCTGATATCCTGCAGAGAGAGAGAGAGAGCGTCTGTTCAGAACGCGTTCCACAGCCCAGTAGGCAAAGATGGCGGCGCGCAGAAGGCGAAGACTGGACTGATCCGTTGGCTAAATCAAAGCCACGTCCCATGCGAGTCGATGAGCGCCGGACCGGGCACAAGACGATGCACCGTCGGAGTCATGGTGGTCGGAGTGCACTCCTGCCGACGAGTGATACCACGTGAAGTCCCTAGATGAGAGCTTCCTACAGGTAGCGACATTCTTTGAAGCGCTGACTGCGTGACGGTGCAGGTTTAGGAAGGGAATGGCGGCGCACAGCAGAGGTTTTGAACTGAATTCCGCCATTATGTTCCAGCGGTATGTGCTTTGTCATTTGTATTGGTTGTCGTTACTTGTAAACGAAGTATCAAGGGACTTTACTACCACGTGCTTCCCTCCGTTTTTCGACTGGTTAAAGGAGGACTTCGCCCCTTTGCCGAGTTATGCTGAAATGGAACCGACAGACCGCTAAGGGCCTCAACGTTCCCTTTCACGCATCTATAGGCATCCTGCGTTGCCCAGGAGGCGCTGCGAAAAATGACTTGTTAGGACTTGTTTTGGGTAGTACAAACTTGAGCGACTCAAACTGCCACACATATAGAAGCGTGCCTGCTCTGGCGCGGAACAGGATAACGAGGCAAAAACAGAATAAAAAACGAAAAATGCTAACGCCGTCGAAGCACAGGCCAAAGCTAGGACGATTAGAGCGTGAACCAAGAAACGCCGTATCCGCTTCACGCGTCCCAAAGAAACATAAAAGGGAAGAAAAAACAAAAACGTCGGGACGCCAGATGTTCTAACGTCACCACTTAGAGACACGAGACGCGTACCCTAGCGGTGGTGGCATGAATCCGGAACTTTCGATTGTCTTGCGGCGTTGAATGTAGCCGATTTCGGACGTCTAAAGGTGTTTTTCCGTTCTTCTGCACTACACAGAAGGAAAAAAATCACGGCGAAGGCGACCCCACAATAGTGGAAGTCCCAGCCAGGTGAGCTTGTACTACCCAAAACGAGGGCGCCACAGTTTGTTCAAAGCTTCAGCGCAGGAGGCTTATAGGTCGTTTAATGTAGAAGTTTATTGAGGGTCTAGAGAAGCTAGACCAATATTAAAATTCACCTTGGCGGAAAATTACACCCTAAACTTCAGATTTTCCTCGCCTAGAGAGAATATGTGAAGTACCACATAATATTGGAAACGTCGACGATCATTGCCTTACAAACCTACAATGGACTAGGGCCCGCACTAGCTCAGAAAAGCAAGCATCCGCATTGCAACAAGAGTACGCGAGAGATATTCCGACACGTCCCTCTACCTCGTTTGAGGTATGGCATGAATGTTTATGGAACTAAATGCCCTGTCGGGAACAAAAGTTTGGATAACACGGAGCGCCGACCGAATTAGACCGAATGGCATCGCCGCGCTTCATGACGGCGCGCCGCCTGCTGTCGAGACCCGCGCAGTGAGCACACTTGCTCGTTTGCTCGCTTCAGCGCGACGCGCTCCGGTCTGATTGATTAAAACGGCAGCAGCTGCGATGCCACAATCTTTGCTCATCGCTCTGGACAGCGGCCGAGCGAACGAGCTCGCGTGCTTTGCGCCGCGGGCAGTTCACACTTGGCCACTTGGCGACCAACGGTGCTCCGAGTAATATGTGGCCAGCACCATTTCTTCTGCACTTTTATTTCTGGCGTGCATTCTTAACTATTGATTATCCGGAAGGAAACCGCTACCAACCGACTTCCTTTCAGCATGCCGTGAAAAATAACGAAAAAAGAAGAAGAAAACAGAAAAACGATGTTGACCGTTGCCGAGTCGCGTGAACTGCCCGTGCCACAGGGCACGCGAGTTCGGCCGCTGTCCAGGGCGACAAGCGAAGATTGTGGAATCACGAAACCGGAGCGCGTCGCGTTGAAGCGAGCAGGCCAGCGAGTGGAGGCACTCACTTGATCGAATGACGTTTTAGCGAACGCCCACGTTTCACCGATTGATACTTTAGCGAATAGTCGGCCGCCACGAAACGGCGTTTACAGGTGGGCCAAGTGGCTTCACATTTTTGTAATGAGCCGCCGCAGACTGTCACGTTAATCGATCATGTGATATGGACCCAGGCCAGCGGATAAGAAAGGACGTGCCTGCGCAGGTCTTGACAGCAGGCGGCGCGCCGCCAGGGAGCGTGGCGATGCAATTCGGTCGCCGCTCCGGTGTTATCCAAACTTTTGCTCCAGACAGGGTATTCAGTTTGATAAACATTCATGCCATATTTCAAACGAGGTAGAGGGGCTTGGAGCGATAAACTGGCAGCTGAAAGTGACCCCCACCCGGCCGCCGCCATGTTGCACATTTTTGACCACTATAGACACGTGACCTTGTTTTACGTCTAGATTTTAATTAACAAAGAGATGTTATGTTTCGTTCGTTCGTTCGTTTAGCACGAGTTGCTTTTGTTGAAACTAAATAACCTTCGCATTGATGCTAACGTTCTGGCTTGGGTACAGTGCTTTCTTACTAACCGATTCCAGTTCGTTACCGCCAATAACCATACATCTCCGCTCGCGTCAGTGACCTCCGGCGTGCCTCAGGGTTCTGTACTAGGCCCACTTCTGTTTTTAATCTTCATTAATGACTTGCCGAATAACATTTCTTCCTCAATTAACCTTTTTGCAGATGATTGTGTTATTCACCGTGAAATTAATGATGATTCAGATGTTATCAACCTCCAGATAGACATTAACGTTATTCTTCATTGGTGTGAAACTTGGCATATGGAGCTTAACACAACTAAGTGCAAAGTAATGAGAGTGTCTCGTAATCATTCAGTTTCTCCCTGCTACTGTCTTAACAATGTTCCTTTACTTTCTGTATCGTCTTACAAGTACCTGGGCGTACACATAACATCTGCTCTTTCCTGGAAAATACATATTGGATACGTAATTAGTAATGCTAATCGCATGCTTGGCTATTTGAAACGTAATTTTTCTTTAGCTCCTCCCTCTTTGAAATTAACTCTTTATAAAACACTTGTACACTCAAAGCTTGAATACGCGTCGTCTATCTGGGACCCGAGCCTTTCAAATTTGGTTAACCCCTAGAAGCTGTTCAAAATCGTTCCGCTCGTTTTATCCTCAGTAATTATCAACGCACTGCAAGTGTCACCTCTATGAAATCTAACTTATCTTTGCCTAGTCTTGCCTCACGCCGAAAGGTAGCCCGTTTGTGTCTCTTCCATAAAGTATTTCACACTAACTCATTCCTCAGTCAACGTCTCCTCACACCACCTTTCTAAGTTTCATCCCGTCTTGATCATCCTCATAAAGTAGGTGTACCACTATGTAGCACGAACAGATTTCAACAATCTTTCATTCCCAAAACTTCTTTGGATCGGAACCGCCTTCCCACCTCCATCGCCATAATCCAGGCGGATGATTTCTTTAAAACTGCTATTTCTAATTTCTATTGTTCATAACTAATATGTGCTTTGCCTTTAAGTTATTCATTGTATAATTTTTCTTGTTGAATACAACCCACTCCCCTCTGCAATGCCGTTGGCCCTGAGGGTATTGAAATAAATAAATAAAATAAATAAATAAAATAAGTCTAAAATGTGCTTTTCCAACAGAAACTCGGGCAGCTTCGCAATGGCTCCGCTATAGATGCCGTCGGCCGCGGTGCTGTATTATGGGTTTTTATCGGAGCTAGACACTTGTCTCAGGGGCTAACAGGATTGACAGAAAAAAAAATAGTTTATCATGCTTTTTTTTTTTTTTACAGCGATCGCAATACAAAGCTCGGCTGACTTTGCGAAGAAAAAATCGCAGGATTTGGTATAGTCACGTGTCTATAGTCGGTGACAGGTCAAGAACGAAGTGGAAGCTTTTCCCACCTCTTTCCACTTTAATAGTGCAAACGCTGGAGAGGAGGCGACCTCCTCTCCAGCGTTCGCGTCGCTGAAGTGGAAAGGGGTGGGAGGAGCTTCCACTTTATTCTTAACCTGTCATCGACTATAGTGGTCACAATTGTACAACATGGCGGCAGCCAGGGAGGGGTCACTTTTGTCTGGTGAACGGGATACCAGTTTATCGCTCTAAGCCCCTCTACCTCGTTGCATATTTCGTAAACAGGTCCACTGTTTGGAGAAGTTGGAGGGCGCGCAGGCAACACTGACATAAAGTCGTTTCGCCTTAGCCATAACAATCCAAACTTTGTGTACGTATATCCGGACCCGCATCGCCTTCCGCAACCCCGTGCTGAACAATCGATCCGACTCATCTTCATTTTTTTGATGGGCACTGGTTCTGATCCCGGGTTCTCTTCGCCACATCGCTTCCAGACATATTTAAGAAGGTTCCCTTCAGTATTCAGTAGTAGCAAGCAGACGGAGCCACCGTGAGGGCTCGATAAGCAGACGAAAAACTTGCTTCCGCATGACGCGTCTTGGCGCACTGATACATACGACGGTGTGTGTGTAGGCGTTGTAGAAGGAAATTAGGGGGGGGGGGGGGGGAGTGACGGCCAATAATGTACGCGCACAGGGCGCATTTGTCACTGACTAACACTTACGACGGAGGAAATATACCACGTGGTTTCTAACAGGCTCGTGATTGGACCCGGCGACTTGTAGTACTGGGTTTTAGTCCATCAAAGGATGAGACGGAGTGTAGCACTGTCTCGAGGGCATCTTAAACGGCATTTACGCCCTGGGCCTTTAAAGAATCGGCGGACCAGCGCATATGCTGAGCTCATTCATCGCTCTTAATATTTATAAACACCAAAACTACGGAAAAGGCTAAGTTTTCAAATTCCGTTCCAAGTTCAGTGCGCTGTTATTTGTTCGCCACATTCTTTCAGACTACATTGGTTGTAAAAAAAAAAAAAAACAGTTTCCAAGTTCTTGAGTTTTTAAACGCGCTACGATTTTGTTTTACGACGATAACCTCCTCCCACGTTCGATACATTCCCCAGATTATTAGCTGCGATATATCGCTGGAATATGCGCATCGATCGGCACGTTTTATGCCCATATGCAGTATTCTTCAAAAGGGAGACTGAGGGGCTCAGATTTACCTTTCGCCCGCTTGGAAACTTCATGAGCAGAGCGTTCCCCGTATTGTAGGGTCGAATTTAGCTGATACTGCGATGCGACCTCACGAAGTGGAAGGTTTCGGCGCGACGGCGGTCATCACGTGTACCTCCTCGACGTGCCGACGATACCGCTTGCGATTCGCCGACGACGGGCAACAGCCCCCAAAATGATTCATAACTAATCTGCGAACGTGCCTGTGAAAACACCTCCGTCTAAGTCAGTGATCGGCTTTTCTAGAAAGCGGAAATCCCGTATAGGAAATGTACCCCTTATACTGTAAACGACTTATTTTTCGCGAACTCAATATTTCGCGATTTACGTCAAAGCTGAAGTTTTGGAATAATTCGCGGGTTCTAATTTTCGCGACGCGGTGGGATCTCAATATAGACTCCAATGTGTTTCTAATTTTCGCGAATTGTACGCGATTCGCGAAAATTAGGTCCTCGCGAAAATGATGTCGTTTAATAAACTCAATAAAAAAAAAAAAGATTGCGATGTCTTTCTTTTTTTTTTGTTATTGCTTCCGTAGAAGAGGCAAAATGAGTTAACGAGGTGTAGTTATCCTCCTCTTTTTTCTTTTTTTTTTTTAAGGCGAGGGGGAGAGTAAGTTAAGAGAATTACGCTCTACCTCATATGGTCCAGCCGCGACGTGAAATATTGATTAAAAAATTCGTAGTGGTCAGTAAGGAGCGAGAAATGTCAGTCACCCTTGTACACGGCTTCGAAGTCAAACCGAAACTAAGCCAACAAAGAGCGCTCGTGACGTCGTTCCCTGCGCCGGCGCCGCAACCCGCGCCGCAGGTGACGTGAGCAGTGCGACATTAGCGGAGAGCGGAGGGATCAACCATGGAATCAACATCACGGGCGCCCTTACTTTTACTATGAAGCCCCCGTACACGGATAACAAGGACGTCCACTACAAATTTTAAAGGGCAGCTCTTACGCGCCAGTTTCCGCGTTTCGCCGCGTCGCCGTCGGCGTAACCGCTCCGCTAAATTTAGCGGGAAATTGAATTGGTGTTGAGGTCACGTGATGTCAATTTTACCGCTAAATCTAGCGGAAAAACTGAATTTGTTCATGGGTGACGTGACACGTCCTCTCTTTTTCTTGCTGAGGCCAAATGGGATGGAAAAGGTAGGGTAGGCTAACTTTGGGTAAGCGGCCCGACCCCCGACCCCCGACCGACCGACCCCGACTCCGAAAGAAAAAGCTGAGAGAAAAGGCAATACTGAATAGACCAGTGTTGGGAAGTACTTTAAGTACATTGTACTTAAAGTACTACTTCAAGTAGGTTTAGGAAACTTGTACTTTACTTAAAGTAACATTCTCTGAGTATGTACTTGTACTTTACTTAAAGCATTTTTTTCTGGTACTTTCCGAGGAAAGTACAATTCCCGACTTCAAAGTACATTCCCCAAATTCGGTTTTGTCAAATTTGTATCACGAAATGATGCTGTGTCAACTCCGAAAAATACTGGGAGGGATATTCTACTCTCACCAGAAACGTGAGCAGACGACGCATTGAACTATTGCTACTTCTCGGTCGGTCAGCGCAAGCGATGAGGTTTGAAATATTAGGATAGCAAAATTAATCATTATGTAGCACCTGAGATTGTGGTGCGGAAAAAAATTAAATTTTCAAGTCGAAGTAAAAGACAACAGAAAAGAACGTCACAATGTTTTGAGAGATTCTCTTTTGTCTTTTCCTTCTATTTGAAAGTTCCTTAATTTTTTTCGCATCCCAATCTCAGGTATCACATTATAATTAATTATCACCAGCTCGCTTGCACAATCACTGTTTTTTCATTAAGGAGAGGACACTCCTCTATGAGAGTGTTGCTTGCGGAAGCTATACGGGGCTGACGTCATGCTCTCTCCTAGTACATTTAACCCCCTTGGGTTCAGCAATCCAGTGCAAGGGGCACAAAATTCAGAATAGCGACTTCTGAATTTGGCTCCATTCCTGAAAATAACTACTCTGTGGCCACTTGACTTTATCAAATATTCGCCGCTGTTTTTGAAAATAGGTCATGCATCTCTGATTACCCCTGGGCGATGCATACCAGTTAAACATCACTGCATAGGTGAATGAAAGGGCATCATGAAAGATTGTGTTAATATACTTGCACTTCACTTTGAAAGTACATTGTATTTATAGTACTTTACTTCAAGTACGTTGCACCCAGTGTACTTAGTACTTTACTTCAAGTACATCACATCTCATTTCCTTTGTACTTTACTTGAAGTACCTTTTAGATGTACTTTACCCAACACTGGAATAGACCTATTGCTATATTACCCAAGCATCAAGGAGAACGCAAGGATTGGTGTTCCACGCGCCGCACGTGCTGGCCTCAGCAGTATATAGCAACTTTTCTAAAGCAAATACCTAAAACAAATGGCATCTTGCACGCGCGTTCGTAAACGCTTTATTTTGGTTATTTACTTCGAATCTTTTATACGGGGAAGGCGTGCACGTTTGGCGCGTGGAACACCAATCCCTGCATTCTCCTTGATGCTTGGGTAATATAGCAAATGGTCTGTTTACTGCTGTACTCGTGGCGTAGACTAGCTGCCTAGTTTACGCCACGAGTATAATATTAGTTGCAACAAAATAAGAAATAGCTTAGTTTGTTCGAGTGCCTTCCACCAAATCCCCCAAAAGAAGTCGATAGTGCTGCCACAAACGAACACATTGCGTGAACGCGGGTAACACTACTTATGGGCGGGCGATCTCTCGGGCTTTTGCTGTAGAGCCCTGGCGCCAAGTGGGCACAAAGAGCCAGCAGAATGCCGCCACCATCTTTTCGTTGTGAAAACACAAACTCGCGAGAGAAACAAAAATTAACTCAGCCCGGCTACACAATTGCACACACAGTGCGTGCCTCGTATACAGTGCAGGATGTCCACAGAGCGAAGACATGGAAAGTGCGTTGGCACGTGTCAAGCAAACCTCGGCTCGTAGTGTCTGGGTCCACCGTGAGCGTAGGCATCTCGCAAACCTGGGATCCCCGGTCGATCGCTGTGGACCAACGCGACACCGCTGCGCCCCAGGCTGGCCCCTCGCCTGGGGAGGCGACGATCGCCGGCAGCAAGGTTCCGGTCGAGCACGACGAACCCATCACGAGGGAAGTTACGCGCCTATGTGGTTCCGCTGCTCGGGACGACTGGGAACAGAGCTGCTGAGAGTGGTCCGATAGCGGCGACACATCTGGGGACACGGCAGGGTTACTGCTGGTACCGCGATCAAGTTGACTAAGAAAAAGAGAAGAGCAGCGTCAGACGCTTGTAGGTGATACCAGCGCTCCTGATTGTCCCTGGGCGCATGACCACGCGAAAAACTAAACAGCACTGAATAACTTAAATAATCAAGACTGAAAAAAAGAAAAGGTGAATGCCTTGCTCGGATGACGCTGAAGTTAGCATAGTCGACGTAAAAACAAATACTTTTAAAGCTGACACAGGGGTCAATTTAAAGGGTGATGACAATTCCAGTGAACCATTACTTTTTAACGTCTTGAACAGAAAGGTTAATTTGTAACTGGTTGTTCCCGAAAGCGGAGTAAAATGCCTCTTTTATATCGCGTGAATACCACCTTGGCCACTAACTGTGCGGTTCTCTAGTCTGGATCGTTACGCAGCGTGACAATCCTTCCATTCAACCTACAAAAATCATCGCGCCTCACAAAAATGAATAAACAAATAAAAACTAAATAAAGAGAAAAGGAACAGCTCACCAATACCGAAGTTTGAAAGACCCGATTTTTAGGGACCCAGTGAGAACGTCACGAGTACCCCCAGTGACCCGGCGGGCTCCTCGAGAGGAGAAGACCGTTCCTCGAGCGATCAAGTGTGTTCTGCGACCGACGAACGACCGTCGGCGTCGTCAAGACGCGGGCGTGCAGCCATCACCGGCCGGCAATGTTCGGCTGCCGAAGAAATGACCAATGACCGGCCTTTCCTCGGAGTCTGCGTTTACGACACGAAACCCCAAAGGAGGGAGGAATCTATGATGTGTTTCTCCTCTCCACATCGGGCCCGCTTTCCCATGTTGTGCTACGGAACGCGATAAGCGGGGGCATCGATTGTCACGGCAGGAACCGTTGTCCCGGGCTCTCAAAGCACCTGGAAAGCCAAAGCTGCCAACGATGGTTTTCTTTTTTCTTTGGTTTTCCAAAGTTTGACACTGAGTTTGTTGTGCTGTGTGACGCCGGCCCAAAGTGCGTGTACCGGAGGGCGGGCGGCGGGGCCCATTGTGCTTAGTATGAATAAACAGTGCAAATAGCTGGAAGCGATTGGCAAACGGGTTCCGATCTTGATGCGGGCCTGGGCGCTTTTAGGAATTGATTAGTCCCAAGTAATATCGAGCGCGCGCGCGCTTCCGCTTTCGGGGGAGCGTACAGTCGCGAAAGGGGCGCGTTTTTTTTTTTTTTTTTTTGGGGGGGGGGGGGGGCGGAAGTTGGCGGAACTTTTACTTGCGAGTCGCGGCACAAACGCGTTGTTGACAATACGCCGAGTAGCTGTTAGTCTAGCCATGGCACACTGTTGATCCCTTTATGGGTTCATACAGACAGACGGCCTCACGCGAGGCTTTCTGGCGGGAGGTTTCGCAGCTTTCGCTTTGTCTCGGTTCTCTTTCGACATGGGCTCAGCTTTTCACGAAACTTTCCTACCAAGTGTATCGCATGAAAGCGCAGCTAAACGAACCAGCTGCGAGCTGTAAAGGTCTCGTAACGCTAGCAGGCCTTGCCTTTGTACGGAGGTTCATTCCAGCGGTTCTATTCAAAACTCGTTCACAAGGCCACAACTCTGAGCGGCTGTTTTGCTCTTTATTGGCTCTAAAGCAAGAAGCTGGTTTTGTGGGAATGCTTTTGGAAGCTCGTGAATACTATTCTTCGTTTCACTAACAGTCAGAGTGTAGTCAAAGTTTTAAGGAACGTACCAAACACGGACACACATACTACATACTAAGAGCGTAAAGTCAAAGCAAGTTCACTGCTCTTGATTGGCATGGCCGATATTAGCACGCGAACTGTAAGATGACGTGTGTCGTGACGTTGCACTTTCGGCGTTGCATGACTTGGCCCATTAACACGTCGCGTTCGCTGCGCTCGGACGTAAGATAAACCGGAATATACCACCAACGTTACCTTATAAACGATTTCGAGACCACCGACTGTATTCTCGGCTATTTCTTCGGAAAAGATTCCGGAAGAACATTCCAGAGCATGACCCATACCGGATAGACAACAGTTCAACGGTGAAAGTCAAAATGGCGTGAAAATATAATTTAGAACAAATTATTTTAGACATTTGAAGTATTTTGGGGCTGAATAATTCAGTTACGCTTCCATCGCGCATACTGATGCAAGCATACATAGATGCGCAGCATGTCAATTTCAATACTATCAATGAAACATTACACGAAGTTATTGCAGCATAATTATTTATACTTAAAATAATAGCAATCACACGGAAAAGGAACTAAGTACGCTAAAACGACCTGCCGCAGATACGCAAACAGGGAAAAAAAAGAAGTTTCGGCACATCATTATTATACTAATGACACGTCATTGTTTTGCAGCCCGATTCCACATGGACTATTACTGCGCTACGCACGGTGAGGAATTGAGTAAGTCACGTAAACGACGCACACAGATGCTTTTGCTGGTCAGCTCCCGTTGCCAAGGGCGGTCGTGCAATCATTCAGACGTTCTTGGCAAACGCAAAATGCTACCTTTCGGTTGCAAAAAGCTACGAACAGGCCAACTAATGACTACGCGCTCAAACCATACATTTCCTTGCCTCCTCGGCAGGTTGTTCCCTGCTTTTCTTGTCAACAGGAACTAACCTCCCTCGTTTATCTTGGCCTGTAGCGGTTCAGCAAAAATATTGACGGACACACTGTCTTTCCATTGTGCTATTTCAGTGAAAGTCCGCTTTTTGCGCGCTCATTTGAAAATTGAGACAGCAACCGGTGCACGAAAGTTCGAATCTCTGTAGAAACTGTGCGGTTCGAACCAGATGCCAAAGTTTCAGAACTAACCGGTATCTTATTCAAAGGTTATACATGATTTTCTGAATTTTTAACCCTCTCAAGCATCACGTCCACACATGAAAACAGATGTTTTTAGGTTTTTCTTTTTCTCGATAGACTATGTTTTTATGCCTTGCCTTCCTGCATGGTGTCCTCAAATGAGGACAGAAAAAGCTTTCCCAGACGGCCAATAGATGGCAGCACTTGCCGGATCTCGCACAGAGGGCATCGTACCTCGTCTTCATTCAGGAGAAGCCATGCAACAGTTCGTAAAAGTAGTTATTTTTTACTAGCAAAACTTTGTATGAAAATTGCAAGGAAAATTGTTTTCACATTGTTCTAGACACGCTTTATGTATTAGCAATGAAAGTTTTGAGATAGTTTCTCCCGGTTTTTCCTTTTGATGCCCGCTATATCTGTCCTCAAACAGGGACACCATGCAGGAACACTGCTTTGCTCTCATTCCGCTTCGCGGGCTTTCCGGCATTTGCGCGCGAAAAACTTTGAGCTACGCTTGCATATTTTTCTTACTAACTCGTCAGTGTCTTTAGCTGAATGAAAAGCTCTCAGCAGAAGTCTTCCCTCACAAGGGAAGAAATCGACGTAATTTTAGAGCTAGGAGATGACTCTGAAGACGGCCTCGACGTCAGCAGTGAAGAAGAGTAAGAAGGTCCAGAAGATGCTGGTGAGACTGGAGAGCCAGGCGATGCGCTTGGGTCGTCCGACAGCGATTCCGTCACAAGATGATTCCGAAAACTCACTGCCAACAACAAGCAAGGTTACCGCAAAGAACGACCACTGTGCGGCTTTTGGAGAAGGACAACGCGTATGCTGGTAACTCGCCAGCATTCCCTGGGACACACCGAGCAAATATTCATGGCGAGTACCCCATCGACTATTTCTCACAACTGTTCCCAGAAACTTTCTTGGAGGAAGTAGTTTTTCAGACCAACTTGTATGCTGAACAACAAGGAAAGGAAAACCTGCGATTGACATTGCCAGCGCTGAAAATATTCCTTGGGATATGCATTGTTATGACATATATTCGTTATCCAAGGATACGAGATTACTGGTCAACGGAAACAGGACTGAGAATGGACGTCGTGGCCGATTCAATGCCTCTGAATAGGTTCGAGGAACTGAGGAGATTTTCGCATTTTCGGGATAACACCGACATTCCGGAGCAGACTGACGACCGCCTGCTGAAGTTGAGACCGGTCATTGAAACACTAAATCAAACGTTTCGGGATGCTGTCAAGCCTGAAGAACACCAGTGTATTGACGAGATGATGATCCCTTTCAAAGGCCGTTCCTCAATAAAGCAGTATCTTCCGAGCAAGCCTAAACGATGGGGCTACAAGACATGGGTGAGGGCAGGCGCCTCAGGCTACGCATACTCCTTTGAGATTTATCAAGGTGCGAGTGGTGGAAGAAAGACGCCATCCTCTGAGTATGGAGTTGCAGGGGACGTTGTACTGAGACTTGTGAACGGTTTGGAAAAGAAAAACCACAAAATCTATGCCGACAACCTCTTCACTTCAGTCCCCTTGATAAGGAAGCTGAAAGAAGACGACATGTGGTACTCCGGTACGTGTCGGGCAAACCGCCTAGATGGAGCCAGTGGAAAGCTGAAGCATATGAAGGAGCTGAAAGCGGAGGGAAGGGCAGCTCTTCAGTGTGCACATCCACCGACAACATCACAATCACAAGGAGGTTCGACAATTCTCTCGTCCAGATTGCATCGAGCTACGTCGGTCGCGAACCAAATGGCGACACTCGTCGATACAACAAGAAGTACAAAGAACTACTTGATGTGCCTAGGCCTCATTCCATTAAGACCTACAATGAACACATGGGAGGTGTGGACCTCATGGACTCCATGGTCGCGAGGTACAAGAATGATGTTTTCAACAAGCGAGGCTACATGAGAATATTTTACCATCTGGTCAACGTTGCCATAGTGAATGCGTGGTTCATCTGGCAGCTGGAAGGACATCCTGTCATGGACCTCCTCGAGTTCCGAAGCCGCGTAGCTAAGGCCCTCATTTATGGCGGAGAAGCAGCACACAGTGCGAAGAAACGTGGTCGACCTCCAAGTTCCTCTCCTCTGCAGCCGGTGAAAAAATGGGCCAAGCATGACGTGCCACTTGAGAAGAGGCCTGACGTTGGTGCACATTACCCCAAAAAATGACTCTGAAGAATGCGCAGCGCTATCGCAGTAAGAACTGTCGCAGCAAGACGCGGTACACCTGTGGGCGTTGCGATGTTCCTTTCTGCCCCGTGTGCTTTGAAGAGTTTCATGCCTCGTGAGATGTTCACTTTCGTATTTTTTAGCTGAGAGCTGCTTCTTTAGCATTGTGGAACAGAAATGAAACAGTATTAACGTGTTGTAGCCCGAATATACTCATTATATTGATTAAAATGACCATTGCACAAATACCAGAAATTGAATTACTTGACCACTGGAATGCATGTTGTCCTCAAATGAGGACATGTAAGTTCTGCTACTGTAAATAGGGTTGAATTTTTTTAGACATTTTTTACATCATTTGCGGTTCACATGAATGCCACAACACAGTATAAAATTTTGCTGACATAGTGATTATAATTCATGCATGAGAGGGTTAAACGGGAAAATGGCGGCCGACGGAGGCTGTTGAATACATGGAGCTGAATGGCGTCAGTTACCGAAAACGGGCCCAATTTTCCCACGGAAATTTTCAGAAAATCTTTTGTAACTTTGACTGAGATAAGGGTCCAGCTCGCTTGCATTTTTACATTTAATTGCATTATAACCAAAACTTTGGTTATAAAAAACAACGTGGAGGCATTATAACCAAAACATTGCCTCCACGTTATTTTTTAATGTTCATGTTAGAGCGTGTGGAGGCATCAGTCACAGAATACACAGTATTGCACTCCTCATTGCTCTGCAGTTCAACCATCTTCAGTCAAACTTCCCGAAGTCCAAACATTCAAAAAACGGTAGTGCAATGAATAATACAAAAATAGTTTGTTTACAGTGTGTTCGTCATGGGACAGGTGAAGTATAGTTTCCCTCATGATAATGCAATTAATGCAAAGGTGCAAGCGAGCTGGACAAGAATAACGATAATAATCCCTGGAGAAGGGGGACAATGGGCAAACACAAATCTCCAAACACAGCTATGTGACTGGTGCGCGATTGAAAAAGAGCCGCCTGGTCCTGGTACCGAACCAGGGACTCTATCATGCGCCGATATCAGCAGGGGCGGATTTATGGGTCGGGGGAGGGGGGGGGGGGGTAATGACGTTACGGCCCAAGCGTTGTCCGTATCTATTTTGTTGACCCAGTATTTGCTATATCACGAAAATTAAAATTTTGGCTGGTGTATATCACTTTTTCATTAAAAGAATTGCCCTTCGAAAGCTTAGATAAGGGGGGGGGGGGGGGGGGGGGGCTATCGCTCCCCGCCCCTTTCCTTTTTTTTTTTTAAATATCAGGTAGTTCATGTCGGAAGGGAAATCTGACAAAATGTAATTTAGGAAGGATCCCTGTAGTCGGCCGTGTGCACGGTTATTGCGTTGTGCTGGCCCTTTGGGTGGGCACATATGAAACAATACCAAACTAAGGAAATGCGCTTACAGCCTGAACTGCTGTTGACAGCGTACAGAACGCTTTACATTCAGCGACATTCCCGCGTGTAGTCGTCGCTAAACAAATCATAATTCCCGCGTACAAACTCCGACAAATGCGCTGGGACCTGGCGAACATGGGGAAGTTTCGTCTCTGGGAAAGGGAAATCTGGGACGACAGAGAGCAACACTGCAACAGCGACCGCTGCCTGCTCGAAACGCACGTGTTGGACGTTCGCCAGAACCACGCGCTCCATGACGCGACGCGCCATCGTAGCTCCCGTCCGCATTGCTAGCTGGAATGCCAAGAACGCGTTTCCACGAAGAAAGCCAAAATCCACGTCAACCCAGCGTCACCAACGCGGCCCCAGCGCCCAGCTAGCCCTAAATTCCCACGGCAAGTGACGGCTTCCGCCTCCGAGTTACTCCAATCCCCCGGGTAGCCAGTGGCTGGACAACTCACCGCAGACTACGACTTTACGGCGGTGAAGTTCTCGACGGTACGCTTGAAGCTTGACCGGTGGTGTATTTGATATGAAACGTTTCACGACGGCGGCAACGTCAAGCGTCACGCCGCGCATTGCACACAACGTCCGCAGACACGACGGCGACCGCGGCATGCTTGATGTCGATCCTGCGAACGGCAGAACGGTCCAGGCTCACTCACGGGCGCCCGATGCAACTCTCCGCTTCCCGAGGCGTCACGTTATCCCGACAACAGGGCGATAGGGTCCGCAGCTACGACCACAACTAGCCGGTGCCGCCATACCGGTTCACCACCCTCGCGAGTCGAGGCGCGACGGCTGCGACGGCGCAGGCCCGCCCGCAGCGCTGGGGAGCAACCGCCCGCGTCTCCTGACGCAGAATCGACGGTCGCTTGCTCCAGCTAGCTCCGCGGCCACATGCCCCTTTGTTACGCCGATTGTTGTCGTCGTCAACTGTGCGGCTTGATAAGGAAAGCGACTTCTTTATCCCCGCACCGATTGTTTTTCCGCGAGATTCCCAAGCGGCCTTGAACGCGACGGCTGAAAAACGCGGAAAAAGGGCTTTTTCTTTTTATTACGTCGGCGTGGGTCGGCCGGTCGGCGGCGTGCGGCGTCGGCAACGTCAGCGCGTTCCGGTGGTTCCGGTTTCGAGAGTACAATCAATATGGCGCTGCTCTTGCGCGTCGGCAGCGCCGTTATCCAGGCTGCGGCCGCTTGGCGAATGTCGGTGGCGCGGTTCATTCGACTGCTCTCCGCACGCAAGATTGGAAGACCGCAAAGCGAAAAGGATTCCATTCCCATTCATACAAGTTGAGCGCGCAACGCGCCTTACGCGCGTCTCACGGCGACGATAGCACTTCTTTTTCGGGGGTGCCGAAAGAAATGCTGTCGCATTTAAAACGAAAAGCCTTCATTCCCTTCCCCATGCCGGAGTCAGAACGAGTGGCCACGCGCTGGGGTTGGCAAAGCACAGGACACGCGCTGCGGTCCAGACATCGTTAGGGTTCGGCTATTCCCGGCATTGCAGCGATTGGACACGAGCCACTACCCGAGTGCTCGTCGAGGCATTGATTGTCACGAGCCCAAACGGAGTGCTCACGCGGTGCTCGTGTCTAATCTACGAACCGCAATTGACTATGGCCACCATGACCCCCTCTCTACCACTGCGTGAACACCGCGACCCCCGTAACTACGTCGTCAAATTTTGCGGAGACTGAAAGAAAAGTACGCTTTTATCTGCAAGAAAGAAGATTCCTGATCAGTGGCTTTGCGTGTTTTTAGGTCACACTGCTATAGTCAATGAAAGGGTGAGAACAACGAGGGGCCTCAGTTGTCCCACCTCTAGCACGAGCTTCCTACTTTCGACGAAGTTTCGGTGCCTCGTGCACCTCCAGCGCTCGCGTAGAGCCAAAGCACGGCGGTTCTGGAGGTCGGCCGTTCGAAAGACTCGTCCTGCCGTTCTTGCTCTGTTAATGGCATATAGTGCAGGGGCGGCCAAACCGCGGCTCGCTATACTTCGTTTCAGCTTCGGCCCGAGCGCGGCCGATGTTATGAGCCGAAGGGCCAATCAAACAGCGCAAAAAGCGCAGCGTCGTGGCGTGCTTTCTGCGCTTGATAGGACTAGCCGGCGGAGGAGCAGTGCACAGGGAGAGACGGCGAATACCGACTATTCCTATCAACTGCAGAGAGCACGCCATGACGTTTGCTTCTTTCGCTGTTTGATTGGCCCTTCGGCTCCTAACATCGGCCGCGCTCAGACCTAAGCTGAAACGAACTATAGCCGCGGTTTGGTCGTACGGCTTTTCGCGTGCGACCTTGGCAGGGTGCTTATCAAACCCGGGCGAAAAATGACGAGTCACTGAGCTGTGGACGCACGCGCAGCGTCTGGCACACCGCACAACAGAGCAACAGCGGATGCTCAGAAGGCGTTCCACAGCCCTCCAGACAAAGATGGCAGCGCGCAGAAGGCGACGTTTGCACATTTCTTTTATCGAAAAAAAAAAAAAAAGAAGAAGCAGCTTGTGTTTTGTCGGTTTTGTGCCGACAAAACACAAACGGGGTGGAACTCATAATATATAAACATACCGGGCAGTCGCGTTATGAGTGGAATTCATTGTGGTCACCAACTGCATGAGAAGAAAATAAATGTTAAAAAAATGTCACTCCCACTTTTTATTGGGGCTTTTCACCTAAAAGAGTTCCTTTTTATGGCCATTTGAACATGTCCATCTGGTCACCCCTGGCCTAGGGGTGCGCATTCGTTTCGCGTTAAATGACTCGAAACTTCCACCTGCTCGCCCCAACTCGATAATCCGTTTAAGAAACCACCTTACGAATATCAATGCGGCAAGAAGCGACGTGCACGTATAGCGAGCAATGGCGCGTGAGTTTCGTCTTGGAAATAAAGACGCTACGGATAATGGAAACAGTATATTAAATTTTGTTCACACGTAGCCCCCCCCCCCCCCCCCCTCTCTCTTTTTATTTTTTCTTTCCACACACACACACCCGCGCACACGAAAGTATTCAATTGCAACATGAACTTTGTAAGCTTACATATGTTACAGATCATATTCCCATTCCGATCGTCAGCAACACTGCAAAACTATTGTTATACTAAATGGAGAGCGTGCGAAGGGCAGTCCGAATCGAATTGTGCAGCAGCGTCAGTCGTAACTTCCTCTGTGCAAAAGAAAAGAATCAAGTTCCTGCTCCTCTTTGCAGAGCGGAGGCGATGATCGACGTTCACAGCGTGGCGTCGGTCACTCCCACCCCCACGACGTTTGCGCTGCCATGTCATCACGATCAGAACGTCGTGCGCCCGCACTGGTTTGACCTAAAGTCCCTTGATACTTCTTTTCCAAGTAACGATAACCAATACAAATAACAAAGCACATTCCGCTGGAACAAAATGGCGGCATTCAGTTCAAACCTCTGCTGTAAGCCGCCATTCGCTTCCTAACACCTGCACGGACACGCAGTCGGCGCTTCAAAGAACGTCGCTACTTGTAGGAAGCTCTCACCTAGGGACTTTAGTTTGACCTGGCGCAGCAAACATAATCCCAGTTGTGGGAACCGCTCCTCAGCCAGCGCTTTCCGCACCACGTTTCATGTAAATATTTCGTTTCAGCATAAGGCCAGACGCAGCCGACGGAGGTAATGGGACCACTCAAGCAGCGTCAAAAACGCTACGTAACTCAGCATAATTTCCGAGCCCATCGTGCTAACCCATGCCTGCGCTCCCCCGTATCAACCGCTGCTCCTAGCGCTACGGTGCAAAGCGGTGAAGCTAGACGTGCGCCCACTATAGGCCTTTTCTGTTTATGATTGGTTCAGCAATCACAGAACACGTATACAGAAACACGACGAACACCATGATGGTGCGCTTTTTACGCTGTATGACTGGTCCCACCAGCTCGTAGGTTCGGCTGCGTCTGCATTAGGGACTTTTAGCAAACCGCTACCGGCGTTCCGCGTACCGTACTACCGGTGCCCTTGAGGCATGCTTTTGAGCGCGCGCCCGGGTAATACCGTGACCGCGGGGCGCGCGCTTGGAAGCACGCTTCAAAGGCTTCGGCAGTGCGGTACACGCAAAACACGGTAACGGTTTGCTAAAAGTCCCTATTGTTTGACACAAGCTGCAGTCGGCAGAACTATGACGTAACCTCGACTGCCTCGACAGAGCAGGCGGGCGGAGAGCACGGGGAAGTGTGCCGTCTCATTCCTCAGTTTCATGGGACATAGAAAGCATTGCCAAATATTGCGCATGTTAGGGATAATGGCTGTCGAATTAGTTCTCTTTCTTAGCTATTCATGCAATTCTGGTGGAATGCGAGATGTTTCGAGCGCATGCCTATTTGTGTCATGTTCTTTTAGCTGGTATTTATTAATCATTAACGCAGCATACATGTTGCTTATTTTCCAGGAACCTTTCTGATAACTCGATCTCTGAGACAGAAAGTGGACGTGCTCTAGCCTCCACCACAAGAGCGCTCCACGCGGCAGCTTCTCTTTTCCGACCGCTTGCTCCGTTGATGTAGCTCATTGTTCTGCCGACTGTGCTGTAATCATCCCATTAATATTAATAATTGCAACAGAGACTCCAGAGGTGCTTCGCAACCGACGACGGTTGTTTCACCGAGACTTGTTCGGGCCTTTTGAAGCATTAAATATGATTTTCCTATTCGCCATCCGGACGCCATATTTGAGTACGTTGTTCACAGCGCATGCTCAAAATGAACTGATTCTTATATGGGCTGCTAAGACCGGCAATCATGGTGAACTGGAATACGCGTTACAAAAGCACCGTGGAAGTTCGCCGTCAGCTCGCGCTTAGCAACCGTGGCCTGAGTGATGACCGCCAGTGAGTGTACCTTTTAGTTTTCCTATAATCAGCAAATGAGGTCTGTGAACGGAAGCTATCGCTCGTCACCTGAAACTTCATCCCACTGGGATGATGGTGAACTGAGCGGTGTATCAAACGGTTCCTTCTGCTGTCTTTAATTTTATCGTCACATCGAACCTTTCGCAAAACAAGCCCGTAGCTAGCGGTCTTGTGTCTTGCTTCAGTTCCAAACTACGTTTGCAAGGTTAAAAAAAAAAAAGAGAAAGAGAAACGGTTGCAGAGATCTTGTAGTGGCCAGGGGTGGTCCAGTTGCGCCATTTTGATAAATTCCCGCTTGCCTGCGCCTTGCTGCATCCAAAAGGCAAAATCGAGCCAAACAGCCTCAAAGCGAACGAATCTGTGAACGAAGTAGTTCTTGGAAGTGTTTTCGTTTTCGTCTGGTGACTGTGGGAATCCACTTGAATTTCGCCATCACATTCCAATCCAGGTTTCCGGCTCCGTGGTATTGTTTCAAACCAATTTTACCGACATCCCTAACGCAGCGCAGTTTTAAGTTTTAGTTGCATTTAGGGCTGGGCGTCGCTTAAATATTTTAACCCGATTAATCGCCACTGCTTTAAACGATTAATTAATATATTATTCGGTCTCGTTCATTTCCATGCAAAATATATTATTATTATTATTATATTTTTAAATATGTGACTAATGGCGCAATATACAATTTCATTTCGAACCAACCTCGAAGTGTAGTTGAGAACGGTTCAGAGACACTCACAGATTATTACTTCAGCTGCATGAAGCAAAGAGGTTTGTTGACATCCGGCAAGAGCGACCTCCCTTGATTGTTCAGAATAGTCTGCTGCGCTAAACGGACACTCGAATAGCGTTGAAGTGGAGATACGTTTAACCTTTTGCAATTGTCTTGAGTTACAAACCTCGCCCCTACAAGCTACTTTAAGCTAAATTTTCACCTAAAGTTTGTCCTTCATAAAGGTGTACTTGTTCACGTCCGCGAGGTGAAAGGGAGGCTTTTTAGTTTCTTTTGGTTCGTCACAATTTTACCGATTAACCGGTTAAAAAAATCGGGATTAAAGCTATTAGTCGATTAATCGGTAGGTTAATCAATAAATTGCCCAGCCTTAGTTGCATTTCGAAGTGCACTACTGAAGATTAACAAATGAGGGTGATTCTCTTTTTGTTTCTTTTTTCTGCGTGCCCATGTTTAGAAGCGTGACACTGCTTTATAGAAATGTGTTCGCACATGGTTTCTATCTCGTTAGCGTGCATGCTCGGTCGGGACGGCTTGATTACGAATTCTTGCCTTTTAAGTTTTTTTTTTCATGTCAAATGATGGGAATCTTTGATCGTACTACTGGTTAAAACGTCCGTACATTAGGGCAACCATAATATTTTTTTATTGATTAAGCTTCTGTCATCTAACTAGGATTTTTGGACAACTAGATCGCTATCACAACCGAGGAAAGGAGCAAAGCCAATCAGACATCGAATGTTTCCACAATGAGAGGTCATCAGAAATTACCATTGCAAATAAAATGTTTGTGTTTGTATAGTGCCAAGTTACCTCTCTTTATTATCTAGAGCAGGGGGTCTCCCAACCCCGGCCCGTGGAAGCGCTCCGTCCGGCCCGCAGAAGCGCTTCGTCCGGCCCGCGGATGACCGCGGCCTTTCCAGTGATGACCGCGGTCTTCCAGTGACGCCCGCCCGGCCCGCGACCCGCGACAAAACGCAAAAAATAAGCGCAAAGAAAAGAAAAGGCGCCACGACTTGTTTTAAAAGCGCGAGCAAAGATATCAGAAATAACGAGGGAAAATCTGCATCAAAACGCGGGTTCTCTCCGCCATATTATTTGTTGTACATTGTCATCATGAGCATTTCTATTCGTATAGTTCCCTGTTTCATGTCTGTGTAAATTTGTGTCATAACTCTTGCGCATTGTCATCACCAGATCTATCATTCTCATCAGACTTCTGTCCAGTGTCAACATGCCAAAGTTTATATGCGCTTTGATCTATATGCCTGGTGAGTTCTCTGGGTCACAAATTATTTTGGAATGTCATAATTATCAACATATTGCATTTCAAAATAAACTATACCTATGTATAAATCCAACTTACATTTTTTAATGTTTGCTCTAGTTACATTTTTATATTTAAATGCTTATTTAGGTTTGTTTTATTGAGTATTTCGTCATCTATGTCGTCTTATGTATTTTTCCGGCCTTCGAGACTGCCACAGGTCCCCAATCCGGCCTCTTAGCCAGAGCGTTTGAAGAACCCTGAATTCTAGAATCTAGAGGTTAAATTGGTACTCTACATCGACTTCTCAATCGCGATAGTTAGCACGGTTACATCAATCCTTCTAACCTTTGTCTGCTAGCACTAATGGAAAGAAAACACTATATTTTACTAAGTTATGGCACACTTTTACAGGATTCAAAGAGCAATTTGTCTAGTACAGTATAACTGCTAAGTATGGGCATCACGCAACGGATTACATGAATGCACGTCGGCATCACCAATAGGGAACTGCACCGAATTGCTTCAAACTTGCGCATGTGCTGCTCCGAACTTTTGATATGTTTTATTTGTTTTATACAAAAATGCTCCATCACGATTTTTTTTTTTCTGCTGCAAGAATTTCTTTAATCTCAAAAGTGGCTGGACCAACCCTGATGAGGCCTGACAGGATATTCCTCCGCTTCTTTCCATCGGCACCTCGCCGATGAAAAATCGGATATGCGACGACATGATCCACTCATTGCGGTCAGGGTAGACCGAGTTTTATTTGTCTGAAACTATACAAGCTCGCATTCCATCCCCGCCCGGGTATCCTCCTCACGACAGTTTACGAACCCAAGCTTCGGCTGAAGCCCTTTCAGGTTGGACGTCAGCTGTCTGATCAAGATTTCGTGAAACCTCAGGAAGCGCGGTGGCGGCAATATCAAAGGCGGACAGCGGTCCAGTAAATTAGCCTGACCCGCGAGTGACAGCTGCCGCCCGTCTCGCTGACGCGGGTAGTTGCGACATGCAACGCGTACACGCGGTGAAATAATTTTCGCTTCAGCTGTCTTTCAATATAAACCTAACTATACAAAGACATGAAACCAAGAATTACTATATTTTTTGTATGTTTTTGTTTTGTTTTATTGAAAAGGTAGTTTGTTTAATCCAGGAAGAGTTCGCAGTTTAGCAGGGAACGTGAGTAGACCTGTCACTAAATTGTCGCGTCTTGCGTGTCTTTTCCTAAATTTATTTCGGGCTTCTATTTCCTTGGAATTTTTTTCCGGATAGAATCTGACAGAACAGCGAAATGACAGGAATGCCTTCGCCGTGTTCAACTCAATTCCACGTACAGCGTCGAAAAAAGACCTGGAACAAGACCTGAGAGTGTCAACCGACGCAAAAAAGCAACAAAAAGACATATGAAATCGAGAACATTCAACGCAGGCTAGTCGAGCGCCATGGTGAGTGCATTAGTAATGATATTTGACGGCCTAGAGAAGGGCGGAATAAATCATAAAGGGCGTCTGAGCGTATCGATTTTCTTCCTCTTTTGACCCGAGTTATTTACATCGTCAAACACCACGGATAAAGGGCGACAACGTATAGCTCTCAATTCATGGCGTGACTTGGAGAAAGCTCTTTACATCTCAGCCGCCCTTTGCGGTTTTGTGAATCTGACCAGGCGCCGTTTCACTGCAGCCAACGTTCGAAGGGGCACCAGCTGATATTTGACAGGAGCGCAAGCGTCGAAGTCCTCTTACGTTTGTACCCCCCCCCCCCCCCCCCCTTTTCTGCTCCTTTTCGGGTGAATGTCAAACCGACGCATTGGCTGTCCCTCGAGACTACTTCGAGAAAGTTCCTCATTATACACTTACCCCAAAATTAAGCGCCGTTCTTAGCAGAATCCCTTAAATCGTGCACCTCTTTTTGCAGAGATCCCAGTTTTGCGTTCTTCAAAGGCCACGAATCTGACAGGTTAGGTGAGTTAGCCGGTAAATGTTCGTAATCGTACTTCGGTTCGGTCGACACACACTCAGCATTTAACGTTTGCTTCTTTGTGTGTGTGCGCGCGTGCGTGCGTGTGTGTGTCTGTGTTTGCGCGCGCGCGCGTGTCTGTGTGCGTAAAAGACGCTTTCATATTTTAAAGAAGCCCATCTTAAAGGTTCGAAAGTAATTTTGAGTCAGAGCACCCTTTCGATACCCTCGTTCTGTAGACACGTGGAAGAAGGATGGGCGCGGCGAGAGGAATGTGCCAACAATTTCGTCCTTTCACGTCGCACGAAATCTTGAAGAGGACAGAGGACTTTCCGAGCCTCAGCGGCAGCCGGACAAAGGAGGAAACAGTCGACGGTGGCGCATGCAGCGCCATTTGGATGCCAGCTTCCCCCGCTTCCTTTCCCTGGCGATACACGGCGGCTCTCCCTCTGCTTCCGCTCTGGGGATCGATCAAGTTACCCGGAGTCTTGCAGGGTCGATGCCGAGATCGCTTAAAAGGTTCAGGGTCGGGAGGCCTCCCGAGCCGGCCTTTTCCTCTTGGGGAGTCCTGGCAAATGAGTCGCGTGCGTCCCGTGTTTGATTCGCGAGGCTTCTTTCATTTTCCGGGGGCGCGTGTTTGCTTCATTCGCCGCGACGCCGCGTTATGGAGGAGCGTCGCTGAACCAAAGGACGCGGCCAAGGGAGAGCAGCTGGAAGCGGAGGACATGCGAAAATAAAAACCCGATAAGAGGAAAAAAGAGAACCGCCAAGGTCGTCCCGTACATTCGGAGCAAGTACGGATTCGCATTGTAGGCATGCTTATGGATCTGTCGGATGGGATGAATGCAATATGCTGCTTGCGCGCTGCAAAAGCAATTAATTCGTCCCCCCCCCCCCCCAAAAAAAAAAAAAATGACAAAGAAAAAAACGCAACGATTGACAAACATTTTTTAAATTATTTAAATAATGTATCTTATTTAAAGAAAAAACTTCAAAGGATATACCCACAAGACTGATTCAATAACGAATGTCGTTTGAGGGATGCTTGTGCGACGTGTTATGAGTAAGATTCCGTGTTTTCGGAGTTTATTTTTTTCCCCAAAAAAGTCGGAGTTTAGCCGAGTTTATTTTTGTTTGAATCCCAATTGTCGGAAATTCTGAATTTTATTTCGCAGTGTATCCTATTAAAAATAAATAAATAATATTCCGGTGTCAACGTTTGCTAGATAAAAACAACTAAATAATAATACGCGCTTGTATCAATTAATCTTTTTTTCAGCTGGATTTGGCGTTGGTGCCATTGCCGTTGGCAATACTAGCTTGTCACACGACAAAAGTTGCACACAAGTGTTGCTTCGATAAACGTCGATAACTTAAAATAAATAAACTCCTGGAGGTAGTTGCTGGGAAGCACGTATTCATCCAATCCTATTGCATCAACCTACAACGCGGCCGCGCGAGGTAAAATGGTAAAGATGTAATAGAGAAGTATAAACTTCCCCATTCTTCCCCATTCTTCCCCATTTTATGCAATCTCTATGGTCCATAGCTTTCACTGTTACAAAAACACAACCTCTCCTTCCTCTAAACCACAAATAGTATGGCCCGAACTGGAAACCAAAACAGTGGCTTTTGTCGTCACCCGAAAGTAATACAATGACCCGTTGTGCCGAATGAACCTTGACGAGATAAGCAGTAAGACCCCTTTTGACAATGGTCCGAGATTTGAAAGATAACTGTGGTGGCATTTTCCCAGGACCATTGACCATGTGCGCTGATTAAAACCTAATTTTACAATACCCTATCTTTTTCTTTTTTTTTTAAATTATAATTTGGAGTTTATCAGACAAATCCAGAATTGGCCAAAAATTCACTGGAGGGTGTTTTTCGGGGTTTTCCGGATTTATCCGAAAACACGGAGCCATAGTTTTAAGAAACACGAATCCAGAGGTTGTCCTCGGCTCAACTGAGCCATATAAATAAACTGTAGCTTCACGGATTCATTTACGTAAGAACAATATAGCCGGCGGTAGTCAAACACTTTGAAACCCGAGACACAAGCGTAAAAGGAAAGAAGAAAAGGGGAACAAGAGACAGACAGACAAACGCCATGCACACACTGTTTTCATATTTCTCGTGTTACGTTTCGCTTCCTTGTGGCTGTTTTTCTTTTTGTCGTGTGTGCGCGCGTCTATGTCTTGGATTCGAAGAGGTTACGGATATGTTTGTTCTGCGTGGGCTCGGCAATCGGTGGCGTCTTCTGCGACGCTCCAGAAGCTTGTAGGACCCGAGACTGACGTCGAACAACGGGTCCACTTCGCGACGGAAACAATCCGATACCGACCCACTTTAGTTTCGTCCGTTGGCACGTCGTCTCGGCGGCCTCTTTTTCCAAACGAAAGCCCATTTGGGTGTGTTTCCTCTCTGGGCACGGGTGTCGTACAGTGAAACGGATTTGCGGTTCGTGTCTACACGCCTTGTGAGGGCGATCTCGGGACAGGGGAATTGACCTATTGCTGAATTACCCAAGCATCAAGAAGCATGCTGGGAACGTAGTTACACGCGCTGCGCTCGCTCGCCTTACCCGTATTAAAGATTTTAAAGAAATCATAACAAAAAGGCGTTTGCGGACGCACGCGCGAACTGGCACTTGTTTTAGATTTTTGCTTTAAAAAAATGCTACTGCAAACGCCAGCACGCGCAGCGCGTGTAACTACGTTCCCTGCATGCTTCTCGATGCTTGGGTAATTTAGCAATATGTCTATGGATTGAGATGCGATGGGTGCGCTTTCGACAGCAACAGGTACGGGCAAAAATATTCTTTCGGTTTAGTTGCCCTTCCTAAATAATCCCAACGGAGAGCGTTCTCACCAAACGTTATCTCCTATTGCTGTACGGAATTTATTGACTATACTCTTAATTGTTGGGGTTTCGTGCCCTATCATTTCCACAAGCTAAAAGTGCCTATGGAACATAAAGGTGCAGCTAAAAATGCTTTAGTTTTAAACGCTGTACGGCTTGTTGCCTGCAAGAAAAGATAAAGTCGTACCTCGTAGGCGCGGCTATTCAAGATGAAGCGTAAAAGGAGATAACTCGTCAACCACGCACTCAGCTATGACCGCCAGTGAATACCCCCTATTAGCGGCAAGATGTTTTGGTGGCGCCTCGTGTGGTTAACAGCAAGTTCGATGGTGTCTGTAATGAGCATGGTGGAAGCCTGAAATCATTGCACTCTGAAACCAACGCTGCCAACACCGCCAAAATTCAAGTTCTTCCATTCCTCTTATTTCCGTCGAAGAGAAATCATTTGCTGACGTCAAAGTCAGCACTGGACCAATCGTGGATGGCCGATCACAGCGACGCTTACCATTTGCCGTACGATAGCGCACGTCGCCAGTATAGCATTCTCACGAAGCCGCCGCGGTGTACACGTGCTCTGGAAACGGTGTTTTGGCGGGTATACGCGTACGACACCGGGACTTGCCGGTGCTATTCCGAGCTCGTGTGGAAGATGCGCGACATGCAGAGAGCCTCAAGACTGACAAGTGACGTCCGTTTCGCTTCGCTGCGCGGTGGTCTAGAAAGAGAAGCGGCGCTGCCTCTGAACAATGGGGTGTCCCTGCCGGCGTCCCACTTTTGCATTCGGAGTTCCTACGGTTGACAGATGGCTCCGTAGAGGCGTTCGAGGCGACTCTCTGGGTTTTGGCAGCAGCTTTCGCTCCGGGCCTTGGTGCTTCGACAGGCCGTAAAAAAGGGCTGGAAAGCAAGGGGCTTCGACACGGCCTCCCTGCCGTGCGCCGGAATCAATGAAAAACATGTTGCTCGTTGGAGCACGCGAACGACGTCGATAGCAGCTCGGGCTCGCGTGCACCGACAAACGAAGCGTGGCTGGCATTCGAATTTCAGGTACGCGGATTCGTGGCGCCCGTGTATTTGCGGTACAACGATACGAGATGTACGCAAATAATTCTGAAGCCTAAACATATAAAAAAAAAAAAAAAATATATATATATATATATATATATATATATATATATATATATATATATTTCTTTTTTTAGATTTAGCCTTTTAGGATAAACAGCGCTTTTTCCTTTCCTTTTTTTTTTGTACGGAAAACGAAAACGGTAATTACGAGTTCCGTATTGAAAAGGGAAAGCCTAGATATAAGGTCCAAGTTGTTGGCTACTATTTCATTCTGTCTGAAACAAAATCTTGGATCGTTATTTTGTCGCCCTTCTATTCGGTTGCTCGTGTTTCAAGTTATTTTGTGAGAAATGTTCTGTACTGATATACGGCGCGCCGACAAATAAAAAAATAAAAGAAAAAAAGTTTTTTTTTTAGATTAAAAGGAGGCATAAAAGCATTACAAACGCAAGGAGAGTTCTGGAGCTTTACGGTGACGCCGTGTTTCCCGTTTAGCCACACGCGTGGCGCCAACCGCGGGGTTCGTCCTAAGTGCTTGCACTTCAGAACAATGAAGACAATAAGCTACTTCCCGGGGAAGTCATTTGTGGGAACAGTACGAAATCGTGTAGTTTCCTTTCCTTAGGGTGTGTCTCATGTGCTTTCGAAATTTACTTAGTTTTGTTCTTATAGCTCGTATCATAGAAGATTTGACTGGCTCAATAAACCTCATGAAATGGCGAGCCCCTTTTACAATCGTAACTTGAAAAACAAAACAAAAAAGAAAAAAAAACACGAAGGAAACATGACGTTGCCCGTTATGGTGGTCTGAAATCATGGACTGTTTCATTTAGAGCATGCATGTGTCGCACGACAGACGCCCGACTTGTGTGAAACTATAGTTTTACAGGAGTTCGACGTACGTCGTGAAACGCAACAGTTTCAGTTTTAACGGTATATGTAGTGCATGCTGAAGGCAGATGTAGTTATACCATATGAAACAATAATTGATACACATGCGACATACTACAAAGTGTCAACGGAGTTTCTGTCGGCTGTTTGTGGTATGTCGCCAACTGTACGCGATAATATTTTCACAAAGGTTTCCACGTTGGCATTTGAAGCTCTATGAAAGTTCAAACGTATAAGGGAAACCCAAGCATAGTAGAACGATAAAACAACAACAACCACAGCAACCAACGAACCGTATCGCTGATAGTTCCAGAAGACCCGAATTTCAGTTTGCATCGTCACCAAAGCGTGTCGCGCGCAGGGAACAACAGGAACGAAATCCGAACGACTGGCGCACGACACTGGTATTCTGATGGATGGGGATTGTTGATGACACATCCGCGCTTTGAGCACGCGGCACGAAACTCACAAGGCAAACAACGAGGGCATTGAACCGGCGATAGCGTGACAAGTTCACGAATAGACCGATCTCACCAAGCGTTCGGCGCATGCGCGACGCCGCCATAACTTTAGTTCGCAGGAGGCAGGCAGCAGTGCACAAGACGGCTCGTGCCGCCTCATGCTCCACACGCGCAGAGCTCCAGCGAGGTTGTCGCACGTGCAGAAAGACTAAAGCTCTCTCGATGCATTGCGGCAGCGGTGGCGTAGTCAAACTGGCTGGTGAGATCGGTCTATTCGTGGTTCGACAGCGTCTCTGAAATTTATAGTCCATCGGCTGGATTGCGGATCGGGAGCCCGTCTGTCGCCACCGGCGGCCATTGCTTGACACCAGGCAATACACGCAAGTCTATGGGAGAAACGCACAAAAGTAAGAATATTGAAGCATGTACGCTGTGCTCGGAGGCGAGTATTTTATGGTGTGCTGCGATCCTTATGTCGGGTGTTTGGAGATCGAATCGGTATTTGTCAAACGTTCGAACGCCGATTAAAAAAATGAAACGTACCGGAGCACCTACGGCTGAGCTGGCAAGCTTGCTCTCGTAGTGGAGTAAACAAAGGAACTTGCCGTCAATGAGACCGTCCTCGGGGAAGCCCAGAAGTTGATGAATGACAAAGAAGTTCCATCTCGACAGCGGCTTTCCGGGAGTGAGCGAATTCCGCGTAGCAAAGCCTTCGAGCTTGTCGTCTGCTAAACCCAACTCAACGAAACCGCCACCGACTCCGCGGTAACTCTAGGTAACTCTCGCCTCATTGAGCTGCACTACAGCGGAGTCACTCTCGACCACAAAATATTTATTTATAAGAACTGCGAGGGCTGTCAGTTTTAATGTTTGTACGCAAGCTATTTGACGGGCTTATCGAAAAGCATCCAAAAAGTTTCAGTGCCGACAACAGCTTAGAAACGGGGGAAACGGCACTTTTTCTCGTTCTTCCCATAGAGTCCCATGCATTGGCTGGTGTCAATCAATGGCCGCCGGTGGCGACACTCGGCCCCAGCTGCCGAGGCCGCGGTCCGCGATCCAGCCTAACTGACAATAGAGATCAGTGAGTCCAACTCATAAAATGCCACAGCGCAGAAAAAGGTACAGGCGCGTGAGCCTATAGCTCAGCAAAATGCTTTTGTTTTTACGATAATTCGCGGATGGAAGGCTCTTTCCAAAGCCACGCGCTCATGCCCGTGCCTTCGGGGTGGCCTTCCGTCGTGCTTCGTCTGAGCGTGCACGCTCGAAGCTTACGAGACGTCGGACTGTTATTGAATGTAGGAAGCTCGCGCTGGAAGCTGGACAACTGATAGACCTGCATGCCGTTCTCATTCCTGTCAGTGACAATAATTTTCAACGAATGGTGTTTAAAGAAACGTATATTGCAAATGTTTGTTCACTAAACAGGAAGTGAAGACCCCTCAACCGTGCGTCCTAAAGTACGACACACTTTGTACTTTCGAACGCAACGATAGCTACAGTCATACAGTGGGTGACAAGCTATACATGGCACGACACAGCACAAACACGTGACCGACTCTGTTTTCCATTTTTCTCTTGCAGCTAGACGTTCCTCACCGCACCTGCAAGTGTTGCGGAATGCACTCATGTACGACACTAACTTAGGTGATGAAATTTGGTGTTGGACTAGAGCCAGACGTTCCTCACCGCAACTGATAGTGATGCTGAACCTACTGATGTGCGACACCGACTTTGGTGGCGAAAATGGGTGTTGGTGGTTCATGTCGGTGAAATGTATGAACGCGCCAGTGCCGTGTCCGCACGAGATGTTTGATTCGTACTCAAGCGTGAGCCGAAATAATGAAAGATGGTCAGCTTTCGATTTTTAAAGATCCGAGGTAAGATTGTTTCATATAGCTCCAAAGAGCGATTCAAAGAGCACCTATACTCGGCGTCAACTGTTTCATGCTATGTTGTAAAGGCTAGGGCGCCTCAATGCCCCTCGGTTTAGGGTGATGCCATCCTTAGTAGTACCCGATGCCGACAGCACGCGCTCACATGCAAAACACAAATAAATCACTGTGAACAAAATGTCGCCGTAGCACAGTCAGCGCTACGAGCGCGTGCAGGGATACGCTCTTTCACGCGTTTCAGAACAAAAAAGCAAAGAGAATTAAGCGTTCGGAACAAAATGGTCAGATGTCATCACCCTAAGCAAAGCGCACATGAAGGCACCCTACCCTAGTGAAGGGTAGTATAGCTTTCGCAGTGCTCCAACGCTCACAAGGCTACTTGCTCGAGCGCGTGAGAATGCGACGCAAGCCACGTGCTTTCACAGCAACGCAGAGCTGTAGCACTGTGGCGCGTACGCTAGCCTTGGCGACGTAGCACAAAATTGTTGACACCGAGTATAGACCTTTCCAAGAAAGTGCTCCATGGCCGGTTCCATTTTCAGTGTTCGTGCGTATGGCGCGTGATTTGCTCGTTTTCCGAAGCGACAAACATGCGCGTGCTGGGCTGAGGAGATCGCACGCTGGGCTGAGGACTTCTAAATATTGGAATGGTGTATGGGAGTATTCACTGGCGGCCACAGCTGTGTGCGCGACCACTGAGCGCGATGCTAACGGCGAGCTTCCACAGTTCTTTCGCCACGTGCATTCCGCACTACCAAAAATTGCCGGTCTTAGCAGCCTATTAATGTGAGCTCGTTCTGAGCATGCGCTCTAAACATCGCCCTCAAATATGGCGTTCAGTGAATACTTTCTATAGGCGCGAATCGACGTGAAGGGCAAGGTCTTTGTAAGATAGAACAGAATCGACCGAGTTAAAGTTATTGAGGTAAGTATGTAGAAAAAAATGGTTCTTGTTTCGAAAATAAAATGTGCTTGCATTTTTTGAAGAGTAGCTTCATTAATCGAGTCGAGGACCATTGAGATATATTTACAAATGTGGGGAAACCATTCGGGAGATTTGGGGGGGGGGGGGGGGCGATGGTAGTGGTGGTGGTGAAGTGAGAGTGATTTTCCGCCCCCCTCCACGTTTAAATTACACTTTCTAAATAATAGGTGGGGGGGGGGACGGGAGGTAATCGCCCCCCCCCCCTACCCCCTGTTCCGACGCCACGCCACTTGCTCACTAGAGGGAATGTTCAATGAATCATGTGCATGACAGCCGAAGCCAGGTCAATGCGGATTATCTATAATAAATTGTTCGCATCGACATTGCGCTGTCCGCCCTTCTGATGGCCTTCCTGCTGCACATTTCCCTTCTCCTGCGTTCATTTTACACCGCGAACGTCATGCTTCGAAGCAAGCGATGAATAATCCTCGCTACTGCAGTGTGAGGCCATGCATGAGTCACGCATTCAGTCCAGCACCCTCAAATTCATTCCACTGACGATGGCACGTGTAGGATGGTTTGATCTATGTGAGACACCATTTCTATCGAACGGGTCTCACAATCACTGCTTTCACCCACGCTGTGCCGCTCCCCCTTGGCGTACCTTGTTTAGGGCAAAGCTGCCAGCAAATCGGACCTATACCTTACATGTTAAGTTCGTTCATATTGCTCACGACGGGCCGTTACACCAATCCGAAAGGGCATACACGGCAGGCACGGAACAATTGCGACTTACCGCGGTCGGACGGGCCTCATCGATTCGGGACACGAAAATCTTCAGACCACAAAGGTGCGAGCCATCGTGCTTCATCTTTCGTGCTCCATGCGTCCACATTTCACGGCATAGTGCTTCCCAGCTTCCGTCGTTTCCGACAGAGCATAATTTTAAGCGAGCCGGAGCTCAAGCTCCTACCGCCACCATCGGCGTTGTCTTCTTTCACGCCTCTAGTTCAAGCAATTCGAGCGGCAGCTGTGTGGGGCGTTTGATGGCCCATTGGGTTAATGCGCGTGCACCATAGCCCACCCGGAGAGCGAAAGATCGCACTGCAGCCGCGGGAATGATAAGTCCCGTTCGAACGTGCACGGGGCTTGAATCAATGCAACTACGCTCAAATACAACCTGAAAGACAAGGCCTGCCGCCTGCTCCCTCCATCACTATAGTAAATACACGCAGCGCTGCGTAGCCAGCGTCAACAACGCCACTCGCCTGAGCAAAAATAAATATATCATATCATATCGTATCATATCATATTACTAGCGCATCTTGCAGCGTCTCGCATCAAGCGCGACGCTAGCAAGCGGCGAAGATTTTCATTGAGCTTGAGGAGAAGACGACGCAGCATCGAACGGCTGTTTTTCATGTTCTCCGATAGGGAAATGCTCGGCACCATGCCCAGCCCCGCGCTGCGAAATTCGAGCCCTGCTTTTGAATTTCAAAGAGATCTTCACCCTCCAAGGAGTCCAGAAGAAGCGGCCACGACTTCTAGACAACCTCGTCATAACCAACTAGAAGCAATGGACACGATGACTACTGCCACCGAACAAGTCAATGCTGGACCTCGTCGCCGCCGCGACAGGGAAAACAAACCAGGCCGGCACATCGACATCGATGCTTAAAAAAGCGACCTTCGAAGTTCCCACTGCATTTCGATTCAGTGAGCGAATCACTTTTCCTCCAGCGAGCACGGCTGCTCCCTCAGACGAGTAAGTCTTAAGAACTCTCCTTTCGATCATCCTAAAGGATAACCTCATAGACATCATCAAGAGCATTCTAAACGGATCTTACGATATTGTACCTGCAGCCAAGGCAAATAATAAGAAACCGGGGACCAAGAAGGTCCCGGCAAGTTACAAAGTAATATACGGAAGCGAGATGGTACCGCTGACGCCAGCCGATATTTCTGCACTCCCAGACGCTACATTATAGACGTAGCAGCGATGTGTCAGCCACACAGCAAAAAGCAAGAGACGTCGACACTCAAGAAAACAGCAGGCGTGACACCAGCTGAGCCTGAAAATCAACAAATGCAAGAAGACGGCTTAAAAACCGTCACGTACAAAAAAAGATTTGGAGCGAATTTACACAACCAAATACGATCGCCGCCGCTAAGTCTCGGCAGCAATGCGCCAGATCGACCACAAGATCCGCTTAACGAGATCCCGTATATCGATAAAGCCACTTCTCCCTCAACTCAAGATGCACATCTTGAGCAATAACAAGGCCGCATTGTTTACAATGCACATCATCGAGAAAGCTAACCCAATTTCGGTCAAGACCGAATCGAAGGAGCTGGCAGAATTCCTCGAGAAAATAATGGAAGTTACTACAGAGGACCAAGCCATCTCCGTACAAGTATTTCGAGTGTACGGCTCCATCTACTACAAAGGGGTAATCTACGACATATATCCGAAAAGCAGGACCCTCAGGAGGATGTCCTTAATCTTAAATTAGAACCCGAAAAATACACGTGGTTGCTGCCCGACGTCTGCGAAAGTCTAACACAGCATTACTCACGTTCGACGGTGAAAAGATGCCGCGCTCCGTATTAACGGCAAGCGGGACATGGGGGTCTTCCTGTACAAACCAAAGGCAGTGACATGTACCCATTGCCACCGGATTGGACACAAACGGGACATATGCCCGAATGCTAAGGCCTGTGCCACGTGCGGCAACTACCATGATCCAATCCAAATGAATTGCCCCACCCTAATGCACCTTTCTGCCAAGGATGCAAAAGGTGGCCATCTCGGCACAGATCGCGCGTGCCCCACTTGGCAGGGGACAAATACGAAAAGCGTGAGGAAATAAAACAAAAACTACAAGGATCTGCTAAAGCTCCACCAATAACGGGAGGTCGCGTCCAGAGAAGTCAACACTCCGGTCCCTCCCAGCGCCCTGCCTCTATGGACCAACCTGTTTAAGGAAGGTAGGAGCCCGGCAGCACCTCTAGCCCCACCATACCCGGCATCAGAGGTCCAGGAACTATGCAACACCTGCGCATTTCTCAAAGCAGACCTAGACCGCCTCAAGGCCATAGTTCATGCTCAAAAAAGAGTAGAATAGCCAATACAAAACAACCTTCAGCCAAATAAAAACAATAAAAAAACTTATTTAAAGCATAATAACAGTCCTTCAATGAAACTGCCTGGGGCTTCGAAAACGGGCAGCGGAACTCAATGCACGGCTGTTGGACAAGCCCGACGAGAAACCTGAACTGTTACTGCTTCAGGAAGCCACCGTCACCGACATTATATTCAGAGGATACGCTGTCTACTCCAGCCCATCAATCACATCAAAGCGCCCAGGACAATTAATCAAACCCCCAGGGAAGGCCGTCATCTACGTCACGTCAGACTGGCCCCGGCACCAAGTGGACCTCACACCTTAGTGTGACTAAGATCAAGAAGTAGTGGTGGTCCGAACGTCGGTCCGACAACAGAACGCCATCTTCATGTCCATCTACTATAGGCCCGTACGGAGAAGGAAGTACAATCACCAGTGGATAGCGCACCTACAAGACCAATGCCCACGGAATCAGAAACTTTACGCCGGCGACTTTATTCTTCATCACCGAGCGTAAGGCTACGACTCAACCTACGAGAGCACGGAAAAAATGCTATGCTAAATGCAGAGTTACCTCATACATCTCGTCCATAAAGAAGGAACCAAAACCAGGATGGCAGGTGTCAGGCATAAAGACACTACCCCGGATCTCATGTGGACATCGAACACACACATACAGCCCCACAAGTGGAAATGTTCCAGTGATCCCTGGGGCAGCGTTCACTTTCCGATCCCCTTCGAGTTTTCGCCTACAAGAAGAATCAAAGACAAGGCCTATAAGAGGATCTCCAAAACGGTACACTAGGAAAAAGGTAGGGCCCAGCTAGAAGCAGACGAGTACGCGGAATTGAATTTCTAAACTTTGCTCAATAGCGCCCTCAAGGCAGCCATAATCGAAACGAATGTCGACAAAGACGCTCCGACTCCTGACCTCCACCTACTACGCCTATGGGCCAAGCGACTTCAAACGGCACAGTGATACCGCAAGGAACGCAAGACACCACACGCCAAACAGGCAATTACGCGAACCATGGTGGAGGCCGAACAGTGTGCGCAACAGCTACACCAACCACTGACTACAACACAGTTCTTCGCTGGACAAGACCTCAATCGCCAAGCTCTGGGCGACAAGTCGCTTCCTCAAAATGGGTAAGACGGCAGAAGAACTTGCGGCGATGGCTGGGGACCTTTTCTTTTCCCTACCAGCCCTAATGAGCTGCACGTCAATATACCACACAGAAGTCCTGGCCTCCGACGACAGCATGGACCGGCTATTCACGATGAGAGAACTAGAGTTTGCCCATCACAAAGGGAAATCCCTTTCGGCGCCGGGACTAGAAACAATAACAATGACGATGCTAAAAAAAACCTTCCTGAGAGTACCAAAGAGAAACTCCTCGATTGGATGAATCCCATCTGGGTCACAGGGAAACTCCCGATCAATGGAAACTCTGTTGTAATCTCGGTCCCTAAGCCCGGCAAAGACAAAGGATCAGTTGCCAATTATCACCCCATATCCCTCACATCATGCACTTGTGAAGTGATGGAGCGTGTAAAACTGGCATTCATTGACTGGTTCCTGGAGTTCTCAAGAGCCTTTCACCCCGCACAGACAGGGTCCCGACCCTGTCTGGGCACACTAAGAGAGTTTCACCCTCATTTTGACAGACGTCATCCGCAACATCAACTCGCGGAAAGCGACCATCAGAACCATCGTAGAGATCGACCTCCACAAGGTGTTTGATTCGGTCCATCACGTTTCAATCATCGGCGAAGCTAGCCGACTCAGCATCACCGGCAGGACGCTCAACTCCATTAAGAGCTTCCTCGAAGAGAGGACATTCTCGGTACGGTGCGGCACGCACGACAGCGAGCCGAAAGCAAACCGAGTGAGAGTCCTGCAAAATTCTGTTCTCTCCCCCACGCTTTTCAAATTGGCGATGGTGGCCCTGCCCCAGGAACTCAGCAATATTCCCGGACTAGGCTTCACCGTGTATGCGGATGATATCTTGATCTGCGCATGAGGAACAGACATCAAGAAGCAGCAAGAGACTCTCCAAGCCGGCCTGGACGCCCTTGAAGCCCACCTGCAGGGTAGGTATGAAAGCAGCCCCAGAGAAGACCAAATACACCGTAGTGACCACTCCCAGGTTAAGGGAGGCCAAGCTAGGCGATAAACTCAATCTCGTACTGGCTGCTAAGAAGATACAGCCATCCCCCTTGTTAAGATTCTCGGAATTACGATCGAAGAATCCGGGCAAGGAGACATCTGGATTAAACGCACAATTAAATACTGCAACTCAGAATTCAACGCACTCCGGAGAATTTGCGTTGCAAGAGGAGGTGCGACGGCACGCATCGGTAGAAACATGGTAAAGGCCCTCGTGGTATCGCGAGTGTCCTACGGGGCCCGCCATGTCTGGCTGAACAAGTCTCAATGAAAACGCCTGGAAACAGAACAACCAAGCTACATGACTGATAACCGACCTTCCCAAGTTTACTCCCCTCAATAATCTAAGAGAGTACGCCCAGATCAACGAACTGCATGACATCGTCCAAGCCAGGATCAAGGCGCATGACGAACGACTCAAACTCACAAAACAAGGGAGGGGCATCATGCACCTACTACTAAAACCCGTACATTACCTTCCCGAACTGATCAAATAACTTCCGCCATGGGAGGATCTTCCGGCAATCACCGAAAGCAAACCCAGTGGCGTTCGAAAGGGGACATAAAACAAGCACAACGCAGAGCCAAAGCACACGGCAAGATGGTAGAGTCGTGAGACCGAAGCAAGACTGTGGCTGCTTACACAGGCTGGGCCTCACTCGACGGTCCCATCACCCGAAAAACGGCGGCCGGCGTATTCCCAATGCTCCAGCTTAAAACAACAGAGCACCTTCCCAGTATAGCACCTCCACCAAGGGTGGAGAACCAACAGCCATCGGTATCGCCCTCGAGACTGCCAGCGCACACCCTGATCCTCTACATTCCCAGGACGCAATTAAAGAGTGCAGAACCAAAAACAGCCCTAGCCGCACAGTCCGCAAGATTAAGCAACTCACCTCGAGCCTCCAATCTAGAGGAACATACACAAGAATAGAGTGGACACCCGGTCATTCGGGCATCCCCGGTAATGAAGCAGCTCACCAGCTGGCCCGCGTGTCGTTAATACTTCCCATCGGAACCGATGAAGAGCTTCCACAACAAGACCACAGCTATTGCCTCAACGCTCGTGATCGGGCATCTCAAGCCAACTAAAAAACAGAAAAAAACGACCCGGGCGAGGATAGGGTCCGGATCAAGGAAGATTACCTAGCAGAACCAGACGAGAAACTACCCGAACCGCTATTTCCCGGCTTCCCTCACCGGGGATTTGGAAGGCGAGGACAAGTTCTCTAACCAGAGTCCGGATCAACGGCACTCACACCAGCGCGGGTCGCATCATGGAATAGGAGCAAAAGATCAAGCATCTGCACCCAATGTGACATGCGCGCCAAGGCCGACATTCATCACCTTCTGTGGGAATTTCCCAAGTACAAAGCCGCAAGAGAAAAGCACCGACTAGCAGAAATCGCATCCTTGGTGGGTGGACACACCCACCCGGTCCCGAGAACACGCAGCGAAGAATCCTGCGCGAACTTCTGGATTTCATCTATGAAGCCAAACTGGATGTCTTTATTTAGGCTTTAGGGAGCAATACCCTTTGCCTGTGCCAGTGCCCAGACTTAGTCGTCACCGGCGCATATTTCCCGCACCCTATCCCCTGTCTTTAATGGCAATACACTTTTCTAATCATTGAGCTTCAGCGTGTTTACTGCTTGGGGCGGGTCAGAAATCCACTAACAATGACGTCATGCGCAGGCCTTGTCTTCTAGGTGGAAGTTGCTTGAATGGCCGCGGTCTCACGCGAGGCCAGTCAGTGTCTGCGGAGAACCACGGCCAGAACATGGAGTCCCGCTGATAGAATCTATTTTAATATTTTACAAGAATCTATTTTGATGCTTTAAATTATAGTTGCTCTCAGGTTAAGAATGCATTTGATGCTCCGCCTCCGACGCGAGCTGCCTTTGATTACACTTCGTCATACGCGCATCCAAAGCCCGACGGAATGCAACGATCGCGTGCTGGAGGCGGAGCACCTACCGCAATCGTAGCCTGTCATCGATTATAGTCGTTCGAAAGACGAGCCACACCCTCTTTTCGGCCGACGCGCCAGCCTGGTCTTATCCGGGATGGCGAATCACCAGAACAGTTGCGATGGCAGAAAGACACAACAACTACAACAACGAAAAAGCAAGCAGCTAATATTTCAGCCTGCGGACATAACACAGGGCGCCCTAATTCGAGACCACCTCAACGCGAGGGGCTTCCAAGCTCGTCCTCCCAGGAATCCATCTTTCAATTAGGACGCTTAATATCGCCGGAAGGATGCGCTGTCCACGCCCTTGGCGCCAGAGGAGCGTTATTAGCGGCCCACCAGGGGACTCCGACAAGCCAGCCTTCTTAGCCAGAGCGCCTGACGCGGCATGTCAAGGTGCAAGGTATACGCTGAGCGGGAACCTCAGGGTGCAGCTTCTAAATTTAAGTGCCACGGGGACAATGATGAGAATAGCTTACCAGGGGAGTGTTCCGACCTCGCCATAGGGGCGGCCTCCTCCGATCAAGGCACACCACAGGCGGCTGCTGCTTCGTCTTGGTCAAGTACGAGGAATACTCGGGGATAAGACGGCCATCAAGCATTGACGGAAGAGGGGTTTCTCGCATTTTTAGTTCCTGGTTTTTCTCCTCTGCGGCAGTAGTTATTTTGAGACAACTCATTCGGGCACGTTGTTGGCCCGACGATGTCGACGAATATTTGCCTCTTTTTTCCGAAAGCTCGTTTAAAGACCGTAAAGTCTAAGCTTATACTCCGTTTTGCGACGTATTGCATCTTGCTTACGCTTTCGTTCGAGGTGTTTCTGCTCCTTTGCTAGGAGACGCTTGCTGTTGTTTGTTGGAGCGTGGCTGAGTCCGCGCCGAAACTCCGGGAATTCTCGCGACGCGGAGTTAGTGTCGACCTGTTTCTCGAAAAGAAATTGCAGCGGGGCTGTGTTTGACGCGCTTGTTTTTAAAAATTAACGACTACATAAACTTTGCATGACCGTTATCGCCGCCTTTAGTTCCAACCGCTCGCGCGTACGAAACAAAAGGCAGTAAAAATAAGACGCAAACAAGGCGATTTTCACATCGTTCTTCCGCCGCGCAGCCGGTATTGTGCGTGGTTTCTCTATAGGAGCGCTCAGAGAGGACTGAGGTGGTTCTGTCTCTACAAAATTCAGCAACACTTGTTCCTTCCCTGCGCACGAGCACCTTTCATTAAGCGAGCACGAGCCGAGCAGCGAGTGATGCTCCTCGTGCCTTAAATAAAGCATTTCATTCGAGATCTACGCGCCTTCGCGTGCTTGCTCTAAAACACAAGGCCGAAAAAACCTCCACAGAGCGGAAGAAAAAAAAAAATAGTTGCGAACCGCGCTTTCTCTAATCGCTGCCCAAACGAAGAATTCGAGGAAAGGCCGTGACTGCATGCAGCGGAGGCCGCACCGTGACTGCGCGCTCTGAAAACCCCGGACGGCCATCTTGGAGTGTGTGGAAACCGCGGGGGTACGTGCACGGTGGCTCGGCGCCCCCGCTGCTCCTCCGGAGGCGATGCCAGATCAACACGATTTTCCCCTTTCGCCTGCGTGCGCGGCGGGCGCTTTCTCTGGAAGGGTGTCCCCATGGCTGAGCTGGCGCAGCTAATGAGACTTTTCTGTTCGCGTGCCCAAGCGTCCGTGATGGGTCGGATAAATCCGAAAGTTTGCGGCCAGGAAGTCTCTGGCACGCGAGAGCTGGCCACCTGAAGCCTCCTTTCATTATATGGTAGCCCCGTTCGATGCGCCTAGAGCGGGGGACGCGTTGGATCGTCGGTGTCGATAGGAAACGTCCGAGCAAATGTCCTTCAACGAGCGTATGGTTTCTTTCGTTGTTTGTTGGTCAATCGTCACGCACCGCAATCTGCAACGGGTAAGATTCACGTAAGCCGTTCAAAGACGAATAAAGCGCGCGTGTGCGCACTGTCCGTCTTGAAGAGTCCGGCGACCGCGACCGTAAACCGACAACTGCTTCCGGAATAGTGTTGAAACGTTCTTTTTCTCGGGGAGGAAGCCATTCCTGCCAGTAAACTCGGTTTACGGTGGGTTTCGAGATGAAGCGTGCGTTTTATCACCCGAGAGAGGAAGAGAGAAAGAGTAAACGGACCAGTCTTGCGGGATGAGTTTGTAGGTTTAAAGGCTGAATTGGCTACGTTATCTTTACTTTTCCAGCAAACGGCGTGAAATTTGTTATTCTGGGATAAACGTTCGATTCACACTCACACCTACGCGAAGTCAGCACCTGCGTCGTCAGACGATCGAACACATGTTCATGACTGCGATGAAACAAACTTGCGGCGGCACCGTTTGAGAGCAAGAGGAGGTGTGCAAGACTATTTCCAAAACGGGGCTGATAGATCTTAAAACGCGGTTCTCAATCTAGCATTACGTGGGATTTCTGACGGAGACATAGAGGGACAGTCTTACTTGGACTCCAAGATACCCAGCAAGTCTCGGAGGATGTCGACACAACAGCTGAACCCTTTTCTAACACGTGAATGAAAAGAAAAAAAAAATCAATTTCCTTACTGTTTAAGGAATATCACATTTCATATCGACCCCGCTTAGGTACTTTTTATCGGCTACACTCTAAGAAATGCCTGCGCGTCTACTTACCCGCAAAACACCCGAAGAGCCAATCTCTGCGATCTACGAAATCAGCTCAGCGTATGATGAGGCGGAACATCCGTTTAGACTTCAAAATTAAGTCTGCGCTGTGGCATTACGCAATGCAAGCATGACGTTTTGCATTGCGTAATGCTACAGCGCAGACTTCATTTTTAGGTCTAAATGGATGTTCCGCCTCATCATTCGCTGAGCTGATTTCATAGATCGCAGAGATCGGCTCTTTGAATGTTTTGTGGGTAAGTAGACGCGCAGGCATTTCTTAGAGTGTACGTGAGCACAAAATATTATAATAGGAAATGTTTTTATTTCCACACATTAAAAGTATCTTTTTTTTTCCTTATTTTCCTTTTTTTCTTAAATTTCATTAGCTTGCATTATTCTTACCCAATGTCGTTTGTTTGCAGTTTTGGTTTCTTATTTCGACATACGAATTCCGAGGGAGCTTTCCAATATCCGAACCTCACACTCTAAGAAATGTCCGTGCGTCTACTTTCCCGCAGAGCACCCAGAGAGCCAATCAGTGCGACCTACTTTCCCTCGGAGCACCCAGAGAGCCAATCAGTGCGACCTACGAAGAGAGCTCGTCGAATGACGAGGCGGAGAATATGTTCAGACCTAAAAATGAGGCCTGGGATGTAAGACTCAGCACGACGTTTCACATGCTCGCGTCGTGCTCAGTGTTACATCGTAGACTTCATTCTCACCGTAGATTGCACTGATTGCTTCTCTGAGTGCTCTACGAGAAAGTAGACGCTCAGATATTTTTTACAGTGCGAGCCGCGACATGGAGGCACCTTTGAGCTTAGTCAAGCAACATCAACAGATTCACGGAACGTTAACGGTTAAGTTATCCGACTGTTGTAGAACTTCCGCGTTACTATTTCCGCACAATGTCTTGCAGACGACGTGCTTCGCGTAGCGGCCGAACCGAGAATGCAAAATAAAAAAACAAACTCCCCCCAAAAAAAATTCTATATATAATAATAATTGCTGCTTTTGTGAGAGGAGCCGGAACACGATCGATGAGAACCACCGGTAGACAGAAGAAAAGAAGCTAGAAATCGATGCGCGCGAGCTGCTGATGAAAATCACGGTGCGCCCACCGGGCCCGTCCGGGAAAGGACCCAATGTTTCCGTGATTAAGTATCATAAGCTGCATTCAGCTTTGCGCTTTCGTTTCCGTTGCCGCCTTTAAGCCCTGCCGGGGTATATTTACGACTAAGAGCGGGACACAGTCGGCGGGGAGGGAAGAGCTTTGTTGCCGAAACGACGACTACCTTGATCTCTTCATCGTATCGGTGTGGGAGATAACCTTCGCCCTCAGTGCGCTCATTGGTTTCAACAGATGACTACAACTTTCAACCGTTTTGGGACTACATGCGACAAAAACGCAAATACGACAGGGGAAAAGGCACCTTTTGAGTTACCTCTCGCATCTTTTTGTTTTGTTTTGGAACGTGTTTAGTCCCAGGTATTAATGTGTCCTCGGTTGAAAGCGTGAAACGAATGAAAGCGGAGCCAAAATATCACAACATTATCACTGGTTCCCTGACTGAGAAAAAAAAAAACAGACACAAAACTACAACAACATAGATGTAGAGGAAGAAAGAAATAAAAGACAGACTGCTTATCCGTCGTCACTCGAGTTCGCGGACGGTCCAAGTGGGTCTTCGCCGGTCCGCTCGTGACCCTGCCCGAAATATGAGACTGATAAGAACCGGCGGATGCCGGGTCAGGGGCCCTTTATGTAGACACGAGTTCCTCGGGAAATCCGAGCCCATTGTACGTCAAGAGGGGATGCGAGGGACGTGCGCGAGGCACTGAGCGACCAGATGAACGAGTTCTCCCGGCACGTTTGTCGGAGCCCGCTCCGAGGGAGAAAGCCAATTGCAAGTAACAGCGATCGCGTGGATGAACGACGGAGAGTACCGCTACCGTAGGAAACATTGGACCCGCGAGTATGGAGACGTGACTTTTCGAAATATCCCGCAGCGCTTCGCCGTGGCAGCTTGAAATATCGTGTGCGTGCGTTCAAGAAAACTCTCTTTTCTTTCTTTCACGTTCGCGCGTTGGCTTGTTTTCGTTTCGTTGCCTCAAAGCATGTATATCCTTGACGGTTGTATAAAAAAAGTCAGATGAAAATGCGGTGGAAATGCTTCTTCATTTTATTCCCATCTAACTCTCTGTTACGTCGAGGATCCGTCTGCATTAGCAAACGTAAGCCACTTTCGCCGCGAGAATACACTAAGCCGTGATTGAATGCATCGGAAGCTTTTAAACAAACCGTTTTATAAGCTCGGGCGTCCGCGATTCGTGAGCGGGTCAGGGACGGCGTTATTTCCAATTCCAGACTTGTTACCCAACAACACAGCGTGCGCTTTGGCGAGCTTGTTGTCATCGGGTAGCGGTTGTTTTGGCTCATCATTCCAAACTCCGCTCGCAATAAAGCTCGACACGTGAAACAACATACTAGAAGAAAAAAAAAAAGAAAACTGACGACAAGAGTTAGTGTTGGCTGGTGAAAGGACCATGCTCGTGTTTCGGGCGGCGTGTCTCTGCGGGCGCCGTTGATACCGAGATTGATGACAGAAAATCGAAGCAATAAAAAAAAATACTTGGGCGCAAGTAGGTCCTAGCGTACCGTGTCCGTTTATTACGCGCTCATTGGGTCAGTCATCATCTAGGTAATAACTCTTACTCATGAAGGCTGCGGGGAAATAAAAAATAGAATAAAAGAAAAAGGGTTCGAAGTTGACGATGGTTGGCGTCATTCAGGCGGTGTATTTCCACGACCCTCGGCGACGTAAAGCAAAATATTACGTCGGCGTTCTTCGTATCTATTTGGGATTGGCCGGACGGACAGCGGATCAGACTAGATGCTTTAGTTGTGAATTCACTCGATAAATTTAGGCGCTTTCAGGTGCTACCGCATTTTGAGTGAGATCACAAAGTTTGCAACGAGAAAGCACCATCAAGACGGATCAAAGTTTAGGCATCCATGGTGCCGCTTGGTTAGCCGTCTGTATCGAAGAAACCACTGAAACTAAAGCAAGTGTGCAGGCGAGCTGTTTCAATACTGAAATGGTAACCCAGGAGCTTTCTGTTGTCAGTCCCGTTTTTCGCCAAATCCTCAGTTACCATGTCGATACTATTGAGTCGCGCGTTTAACAGATTATTTTAAGGTAATAAGAGGAGAATTCACGCATCATCTATAGGCTTCTCAGTGTGCGCCTTTAATTAAGCCAGGCAACGGTGACTGCGCGGTGCCCATCATTACAGCGATGCCATTCCGCTCAGATTTCCGACATGGTGAAGAAAAGTACCGAAGTGGCAATGTAGGGCCAGAGATCAGGACGGGTTCCTGGACCGATGTATAGATAAAGCGAAATAAGATGGAAACATAGGGCCGGGAGAAGTTAATAAGGAAAATAATAAGAAAATACGTATACGCTCAGAGTTACTGCTTAAACGTTCGGTGCGTCGTTTCGAGCGGTCGATTATGTTTTTTACATAGAACTCTGGTAGCGCGCATTTCTTGCATGAAGTATAAAACGCTCACTGGTGGCTATCACTCACAAAAAGCATTGACCGAACCTATTTTTTTTTCTAGAACATATTATATATTTGTAAAAAAAGGAAGAAAACAGCACCAATTATTTTCAGGAGTTCGTTCTTGCTGCGATGAATGCGCGACTACACAACCCAGAAGGATTTCGCGCTTCAACCAAATATATGGATTCCGACTTTGTATTACATCGACATGTGGTTGGTTTGTCGAATACATCATGAGAATTAACATTTTTATCAAACGTGTTACTTGTACATGCGATGTTAGTCGTCGGAATACAAAGTCATTTGTTTTCCAAAACACTTCGCACTATCATGCATGCAAAGGTCTGATATTGGGTTTTTGCCTAAATTTCACCGACAGATTGTAATAACTTAACTTATCGCACAATACTCTATCTAGAAGAAAGGTGGCCGAAAGGTGCGGATAATTATAATTAGGAATTAATATTAATTCAACCAAAACAAACACAACATTATCTCAACATTAGCACGGTAGTGCAGACGTTGATTAGGTCTGCCTTGAAACAGCCCGCTTAGTCAGCTTATCAACAGTGGAGACGGGCCGTGAAGGACGCACCGTGCTGATAAAAGAAATGAGCTTTCGCACGATTGAAAAGTTTAATAATACGAAAAAAAAAAAACAAGCAGAAAAAAACCTGCAATATTTGTTTAAACAAGCGCCGCGGGGCCCTGACGGTGACACTTCATGCACCGCTAGGCTCCTTCTTGTCGTATCCGCTGGTGCACTTTCCGGGTAGAACATAATAAAACAAAACAAACTCAATCACATGCTAGGCGTATTTGAGATGATTAATCGATTTTCTAAGAATATTCAGACGTTATCAATATAGACACGCTTCCACGAAAGTCAGGATACAACATCAATTTACGCACACGTTCGGGGACGAACAGAATAAAACAACCAAAAAACTAATAGAGGAAGCGACAGACGCAAAAAAACAAGACTTTTTAAACGTCGTGCAATAAAATTAGGTATGCCGCGAACCAGGATCCCGTTGGAGGTCGTAGCGGACTTGACCCAGTAAAACAGTAACGAGGACACGAGCTCAAGAACGCACGACCGAAGCAGAACAGAAGACTAAGCGAGACAGGAAAAAGGCCGGAAGGCCGCTAAGAAGTTTCCCGATGCTTCATGCTGATATCGCCTCCATAAGCTGACACGCGCGAGAGCAGCGGTGAAATGAATTACCGCAAAGCCTAAAAAAAAGCGCCATGGGAAATGGGATTATTTTTCGATTGCGTCGATCTCCCGGGTGCAGCAGCAATACGCTCGCCAAGATCTGAAGGCTTTATAGTGTAGTCGACATCTAAAACGTTTCTTTACCACGTGTTGTCACGGCCAAAGTGTGCTCCACGAAAAGAGACAACTGAAGGTCCCGAAAATTTTGAAAAGAAACTTCGAAAATGCGAGTGATGTCGATATCTTAGACTACCTTGAAATGGCTTTGAGTGGCATTGACTAGCCCACACTCTAAAAAGCCCGTTTGTCTACTTTGCCGCTCAACACTGGAGAACCAATCACCGCAACTTATGGAGGCAGCTCAGCGAATGACGATGCCGAAACCTATGTTTTGACCAAAAAACGCAGTCTGAGCTGTGACATTAAGCGATGAAAAACGTCATGCTTGCATTGCTTAATGTCACAACTCAGACGGCGTTTTTTGGTCTAAACATATGTTTCGGCATCGTCATTCGCTGAGCTGCCTCCGTAAGTTGCGATGATTGGCTCTCCGAGTGTTGTGCGGGAAAGTAGACAAACGGGCTCTTTTAGAGTGCCGGCCGATAAACGAAATGTGGGAAGATTTTAAACGAATAATTAACCATTGTGTTGAATGTTACGGTCCCCTAAAACCAATTAAGAACAAGCGCTAAACATGGATTACAAGGGAAATTTGGTATTTAAAACGGCGGGTGAGGCGAAAACGTAAAATGTAGCTGCAGTTAATAGGCAAGAAGTTGAACGACTTTCTAAAACATTAAAGGGACGCCTAGGCATTTCAAAACAACATTTATTCTTTAACACTATGCCGAATTTTATCAAGTCGGGTCCAACGAAATTTTGGCGGTATGTCTCTCCCACGAAGAAGCCCTTACCTAGCCTAGAAGTTGATGGGCAAGTTATCAAAAATCCAAAAAGCGTAGCTAGTATATTTAACAATCTTTTTTCCAGTCGGTGTTTTCGGATAGCACTTTCTGTCTTCTTGTTGATGACTTGGTCGCTGTTGATGCTAGAGACAGTGCACGCACCATGGCAGACATTCTCATTTCAGAAGAAGGAATACTTTTTCTTTGTTACATACGAAAGTTCAGAAATCGTGGGGCCCGATAACATACCAAACACATTCTTAAAACGCTACGCTGATTGGGTTTCGAAATACTGAACGCTAATGTTTCGAGCCTCTTTATTACAAAGCTCGGTTATTTTCGACTGGCGCTGCGCAAAGGTCGTGCCTATCTTCAAAGCTGGGAATAAATCCTACCCTACCAATTATATACCTTTTCACATGGGCACAGCCATCTTGAATGTCGTCACTTCTGGTATGCAGTAAAACATCGCTTTGATGTCTCCACGCCGCTGGAAGGTGTTTACGAAAAATGCGTGATTGTCACACATTCTTGCTTTGCCTCACCTATATTTTCTCACATATTCCAGGTTGAAATGTTTTATTATTTTTTCGTCCCGCATACCAGATACGGGACCCACGTGACTGAGAACGACAGGAAACGGAACACCATTTCTTTAACAAGCACGTGTTGTAAAATAATGGAGCATGTGGTATAAAAATCATTATACGAATATTTGGAAAGCAATAATCTTCTCTACATCAACCAACATGGCTTTCGACGCAGGCTTTCCACAGTTACTCAGCTAAGTGAATGCATTTACGCCTTTTCCAAATGTTTAGAGATAAGGGGGCAGAAACCGACGCAATATTTCTAGATATGTCAAAAGGCTTTGATCAAGTTCCACAGAGCAATCTTATTAATAAAATGAAGATGATTGGGGTCAGTTTAGAATTCATTAATTGGGTAACAACTTATCTGGCGGAAAAACACAATTTGTCGAAATAAATAGCAACGCTTCTAATATTTTGCCGGTATCATCGGGCGTGCAGCAGGGTCCCGGTGATATTTTATCATGCCCGGTGTTATTAGGGCCGGTGTTATTTTTATTATGCATAAATTACATAGCGGAAAACATTGACGATTCCAGTGCAGTGCGGTTATTTGCGGATGACTGTCTCATCTACACTAATATAAAAACTCAGGAGGATCAAGTTCACCTAGAAAGCATACTTCACAAAAACGGGTTCTGGTGCCAAAAATGGGGAATGGCAATTAATACCGAATGTAATTAATACCGTCTCGCGGATAGTACGCGCTTTTATTGATTGTATTTTCCCTGAAGGGTTTGTTTTTTGCATTCGAAGTGCAAGCACCGTCGATTCAACGTACCCTCCAACCCAAAACCTCTCTATGTCTAGAAGACTAAAAAAATGACCTTTGCACGATTCAAAATTTTCCCAGTGTGAAGGCGGTCTTGGTCGTCTTAATAGGAGCCGGTGTTGTCGGCACCTGCATGCGCAAAGCTTAATCTCGTTGGCTAACATGACGCTTTTTCCAAATGAGCACCGCTAGACTGACAAGCGATTTGAAGAGCTACTCCTTTTCAGATATAATTGAGTGTAGCAGCACAGAGGTATGTTTTCTTTTTGTACTGCTACAATCAAACAAGTTAAAATATGTTGCAGAAAGACATATTATTGCCCTTAAATAGTAGCTTATTACCTGTAATACGAAAAAACTTATAAAACAGTATTTTTTTAAAGAAAAACGTACTATCAAAATTTCTGCTCCGGCAAAATGTATTCGTGTATCTGTGTTTCCAAACACCTTTCGTGTGTATTTCTGACACGTATCCCGGTACTCTTGTACAGATGTATTTTAGTATCATTATTTTTTTAGCTGTTTTTGCCATGTATCCCAGTATTTGTATTTCCGAATACATTTGAGAGTGTCTCTCCCCCCAACCGTGCTTTAGTGTTTGTTTCTGGATATATTCCCAGATGGTTGACACTGCGCCGTGATTCGTCCCTGTACCCTTTCTTTTCTTTTTTCCCTCGCACTGGAAAGCAGAACGCCAACGTCCGGCGTTTGACGTTCGACGTTCGAAAGCGTTCGACGAGTGCAGTGGAGACAAAGGCAGCTAGCTTTAGGCCTACCCCCTAATCACACCAATCAGAGCTCGGCGTTCTGACTTCCCCTCTCGTCTCCCCTCCTCTCCCTCAGTTTCTCGGCGCATTATTAGACACTGCATAATCTGTGGCATGCCGTGTAAATAACCGAATTTAAACGGTCGTTTTGAAATCATCTTAAAAGCCGCTTATCTGAAGAAAACACCGACTGTATTTCTGGCTCGTTTCCCGCCCCTACATTATTCAGCAGCGCTTCCCTAATTAGTTGGAATGTGGGTTTCTTTTCGATTTCTTTGCTAATATTTGTTTTCTGTTCCCCACTGCCGCCACCCCTCCCAACTTTGTTGTGAGCTATTCCATTTTTTTCTACGCATTTGTTTTTGTGCTTTATTACAATTTTTGCATAATTTTCCCCTGTTCCCCTCTCCCATTTTACGGATTACCTGGTGTTGTGCATTTTTTACTCCATTTTTGTAACCCCTAATCCTGCTTGGGCCGCAATTGGCCTGCAGTATTCCTAAATAATAAATAATAAATAATAATAATAATAATTTCTATAAAACTGGGTAAGATGGCCTCCGGCACCATCAGGTATGCTTGATATGCGTCATTTCAAGCTCAAGCGTTCTGCCTTTTTTTTTTGTTGTTGTTGTTGTTACGCAATGTTGGTTTGTCCACGCCCCACTGACCCACATTGTTCGCAAACTCTCCGAGGCGGTTGATGTTTTTTTATTGCTTTTTTTTATTGTGAACAGTATGTTATGACGATTGAAACTTTATTCAGTGCCACATTAGCATACCAAATTCTGGCCACCGAAGACGGAGAATATTCGAAGCGCGTTGCAGTCAGTGTGTATGGATGAGACAGATGGCCGCGCGCATGGAAGCATTATGCTAGAGCTTCCTTTTATGTCTACGTATATATATATTTGATTACGTTTCCGTTATAGTAACGAAGTCTTTCGAATATACAGCGTCGAATAAAAAAAAAAAAAAGGAGGTCGATAACCGGATTGAGATTTAGGTTTCAGTTCTCTTTTAGGTTTGTCGAGAAGAAATAAGGAGGGGCGGGAGGAGGGCAGAACAAGTACCAATAAAAACGACGGCCGCACGGTCGTTCTGGGCTTGCAAAGGGTCTGACGGATATTTCTCTCATACCGAAAGGGAATGCATCGTTTCGGTATACTGAAATATGTTTATGACTTACGAAATCCGTTCGTGTTTTTTTTTTTCGTCTGTGTTTTATCGAATTTTGCGTAGGAATCGGTGACTGATCTGCATATTTTCTCTTCCGTCTAATGCGAATGAAACGAATAGGGTTTGCCTCACTAATGAACCGCCTAAGTACGCAATCGAACGAACACACTTTTCGCTCTGCCGAAGGTTAATTTGAGGCGAAATGTAAGAACCTGGCTTTCAGTGCCGTGTCAACGTTGTCAAGTAAATTGTTACATTAACAGCGCATTCTAACTTTTTTTTGTCACGTTTGTGGCGTATTCCGAAATATATTTAATTCTTCTAGCTTCCGGTTTCGTTTGAAGTACCACACCGGGAGGTTTCTGTTCGTCTCAAGTTGTTTTCTCGTAAAACTGCAAATAAAACTGGACATTGTGCAATGGCTTTTTATACGGCATTTAGGAATGCCTAGATTTTGTTTTAAGCGCAACCTAAAGGCCCGGCAAAAAAATAAATAAAAATACGTTGACAACTTCAAATCTCTTCCTCTTCTTTTTTTTTACGTGCGATGACGACATTTGACTCGGCATATTTGAGAACTAAATAATCGGAGGCACATTTATAATAATGAAAATAATATTATTATTGAAGAGTTGTGCGCGCTACGCTAAAGAGCGTACCTATATTCCCCAGCTACAGCATTCCCTAGCTTGGAGCACCGCGAAAGCTACGGGCTCGATCTCAAAGCTGTAGAAGACGCCAATCCAAAGTGCTAGCATGTGCGGTGGAAGCAGCTCTCCAAGCCAAGATGTCGTGTTCCCACTGTCGTGCTCGTGTTCAGTATCAGTTGCGTAGGCACCCCATCGTTCGCTGCTGTGCGAAAGTAGTGCCGATATGCACGAGCCAGCGCCACACTCTGAGTGGGGTTCACTCCGTACCAACATACTTCTTTCCACGACCATCCGACCAGGGCAGTTTACCCCATGCAGTTTATACCACACATATTTACTTTTGAATGGGTTTTACCCCAAACACTGCATCTCTGAAATGAGCTATTAGCGCCGAGATGTTTCGGTGGCGCCTTCTTATGGTTTCCATCCGTGACGTCACGACTGGGATTTGCCTCGGCGTGACGTCACCAGTTGTTACCCTGGCTACTTACCATCAGGTGCGACGACGAGTTCGATGGTGTGTTTAAAAGCACAGGGGAAGCTAGGAGCCATCGCAATCCGAAACTAACACCGTCAAAGTTGACAGTCTGACAATTCTCATATGCCCATGGCTTGGCCAATCGTGGAAAGCTGACCGCAGCGACGCTTTTGGTCGCGCACATCGCTATCCTTCGTTTCAGCTTGGGTCCAGACGAAGCCGATGCTACGAGCGCGAGCGTGTGGCCCTAAACAGTGCTTGCGTTGCACGAGCGCGCGTGCTTGGCAGGGACGCTGAAAGCCCGGAGCTCGCGCTTGTAGCATCGCCTGCGTCTGGACCCAAGCTGAAACGAAGTATAATACTCGGCGTCAACTATTTTGTGGTATGTTGTCAAGGGTAGCATAGCTTCCGTAGTGCTCCAATGCCGTCAAAGCTACTTGAGCGAGCGCGTGCGAATGACACGCAACACGAGGCCGTGTGCTTTCGCAGCAGGCCGGGGTCGAAACAGTGCAGAAGCTACGCTGGCCCTGACAGCGTAGCAGAAAATTGTTGACGCCGAGCATAGAGATGCTCTAAATAATCCTTCTCGCATGAAGTCTCGTCGTAAGGAACGTCCCTGGGATGCGCAGAAATTCAAATAAAATATATTTTGGTATCAAGTGTCCGGGACCTGCAGGCGCGCTCGGGCAGTAAAGCGTCCTTCACGTCAACGAGCTCGTGCTTGCAGCTTCAAGCTTCTATACAGCAGTTCTGGTGAACCGGAGTGAGGGGATTCTTTCTCGTCTTGGGAAGGGCGACAAACCAAAATGACTAAACCGCGCAAATTCAGTTGCGTTTCTTTTCACGCCATCCATGTCGGCGGGCAGGGGGGGGGGGGGCGGGGGAGAGGGGAGGAGGAAACATATTCGGCGTATGCTACTAGGAAAATCACGAGAAACTAGGACGTTCGAAGGACCGCCTACGAGATTGGCGAAAATGAGACACTGCCAAAAACCAGCAATGATCGCGCCGAAAGACTGTGACGAGGTGGCCAAGTCTCAGGGGTGTGCGGCTTGCGCCCATGCTCGCGCGAGCGTAACCAACGCGCTCTGATTACCATCTTAGAAGTTTCAGAAGCCCGCGAACGTTAGAGCCGGCGGTCGTCAACGCTCGAGGTAGAACCTAAGTGGCGTTTATCATTGGGTTCCCCTCGATTTAATATTACAACAAAGGGCAGCGTTTTTTTTTCCTGCTCCTTTTTGATTGAATGTTAGAATAGAGTGAACTCAACATAAAGGGGAATTCGAAATGGAGTAACGACGAATACTTATCGTACACTGGATATTGCACTTGTCTTCAACTATGGAGGGGTGTGAGGGTTGAGTTATAGTTTGAATCAGTGTTTGGTGTTTGCAAATGTTCGCTCTCTGACTATGACATGTATAGTTAGATGACTTACGTCGCTCATTTATTTTGGATGTATTCGATTATCGAAATGGTCACTGCGAGGGAAGCAGTGATTGTTTCGTGAAGTAAGTTGCTGGGTTAGTTGGTACATTTTTCGGCACAAATAAAATCGCGCAGGTGAGACAAGGACAAGCGCCTGTTCTGTCTTTCTTGCTTGTCCTTGTACCATTTACGCTATTTTATTTGTACCGCCAAAGGGCTTGTTTGGCCGGGGTCGAAGTTTATTTTCCCCGGCAAAAACAAACAAATATGCACTAAGATATTTTTGTTTTGATTTTAGATCATGTTGAGAATTACCCGAGACTGTGGTGTGGGAAACTTAGTAGAAGTATAATTACTTCAGATGGAATTCCTTACTTGGTAAAATTACTTCAGATGAAATCACCGAAAAAAAAAAAAACGCCGAGAGAAAATTCACTATCTAATATTACGTTATAGACGGAGAGTGCACTCATAAGTCGTGGCCCTGTGCCATTCCTTATCAATATCGAGAAAACGCATTGTACTGCGGTGTCGGTGTGCACCTTTCCATCGCTTATCACCCGGGCGAAAAATGCCGAGTCGCTGGACTGTGGACGTATGCGCGGGGTCTGACATACCGTTGTATGGGATAAAAGCGCCCAAACAAACGACGGACAAGTTAAAGGACGACGAACACCATAGAGCGCTACCTCAGAAGAGGACAACTGCTCACACACAAAAGACGTTCCACAGCCCAGCAGACAAAAGGTGGAAGCGCGAAGAAGGCGATGATTGGCATGACGTACAAGGCTCTAAAAATACCCTCGTAACGAGTCGAGATAATCTTTTTTGTGTGTGCGCGCGGCAAGAGAGCCCCTGTATAGCTTAGCCTTGAATCAAAAATCGCCTCGTCTGAATAGGTGCTCGTCTCTGTCTCGTTTCGTTCCCCATAGACGATAGTTTACCGTGCGTCTCGGGTGGCTTTACTCTCGCCGGACGTAGTCGTGCATGATAGCGATCGCTGAAGAGAAACTCTCAACGGGAAGGAGAAAGAGGGGGGGGGGGGGGGCGCTATCGCAGGAAAAGACTCATTTCCAGAAGGACACGGAACGCGAAAAAGAAGCGCAATAAAACTGCGTTAGGCGCTTGATAAGCGTCGAGTCGCGAGCGGGTTATCTCCGAAGGGGCGTGCTGGGAGACGGCCGCCCCCGCGGGCTCTCTCTGACTGCACCGTCCGAGACTCCTCGGGCAATCGGCCAGATTGAATACGCCGCTTTCTTCTGGGTCGGGGCGCCGCGGGCGCAGGTGGGTCGTATCGCTCGTCCCGCTCTACTCGCGAGATGAAAATGGAACCGTCGGCAGTGGGCAGCTCGCGCACTCTACCGAAACAAAGACGTTTTTTTTTTTTTTGCGGAGTAGCGATTATTAAGGTGTATGTACATCTTTATCTTAATGGCTCTAGTCTGTATACTGAGAGTCACGGTGTGCGTCGGGTGTCGTCGACGAGCTCGATAGAGGGAACGTCTCGCCGAGCCGATAAGATGCGCCGATTTAGACTGTCCGTGAACAGCCGCGTCGCTGAAATGGGTCAAGAGGGATGTGACATTTTACGTGATGCGAAAAATCTGGGTATATATATATAATTAAAAATATTCTTTGTTATTACGTTTGTTGCTGTTTAGGTATTTAACATATAGGAATTTATGTTGATTATCAGTGTTTTTTTTTTAAGTGCTTGTGTTTAGGGCAAGACACAACCTCAACGCGTAATCGTTTATTCTTTTTTCTTTTTCTTTCTCTTTGAGGCTCAAATCACCAGTGTGGTGGATGGGGCTCGCACGTGGCATCCCCTTGGGCTGGAAAGTTCGCTGTTCAAGGCTCAGTTGGCTATAGAAATTGCCACGAAGCGCCGACGTCGTCCTCGCTCCAATTGTGTCGCGCCAATTCTGTCACGAAGCGTCGTTTACGAAAGGATCATTTTGTGCTAAATTTAGTTTGACGGTTCTGAATGGCTTTTCTGCACGATGCATTGGCTGTCAACACTCTCGTTTGTCCGAAATCAAAGTTATCCTAATTAGAATGCGCGTTCGGTACCATGCGTTTGCCTGATTCGAGTGCCGATAAAAACAATATGAGCTTCGCTCGCGCGTTTTCGGTTGTCTAGCTTCGTTTCCCATTACATAGCAACACTTATTCTTATTTACTTTCAAAAATAAGTCAAGCTTTTACTTCATCGAAAAAAAAAAGTAACCCCGTTTAACGTCAGAAGTTTCACGCACAAGTACAACGTCAGCAACATGGCGTTAAGTTTTACGCCGCGTTTTGTTTTTGTGTACTCGTTGCGTAAATTTTCGCGCTATTTACTAAATGTTAATTACAATATGAAGAAGACTATGTGCAGCCTCGGTGTTGTCCTAGGTTCGGTTATTGTATGATCTCTAAAAAGAGCAGCAGGGCTTGGGCAGCACAAAAGTAGATTCAACAAAACAAAAAATCGCGATTTTTCTTTAGTCTTTTTTTTACGCGGGTTTCTTTTTTTGGGAACAAAAGGCGCATCCGTATTGAGCATAATTTTGAAGCACCGCAGATATCGCGAAAACACATAAGGTTACAAGCAAGAAATGATAGATTCACAACAAAGGCAAAAAGGCAGACAATTTATGTAGCGTACTCTACTTTCAACTCATCCTATGAATCCTACTAATTGGATTTTTGTTTAGTTTTTGTTTTGTTTTGTTTTCAAAGCGTAACGGAGAAAATGGTGCGTATTCCGTGTTTCGCGTTGTTTTTTTATTCCCTATTATTACAAGACACTGCCTCATTATGAGGGCGAGTTCACAGGTCTGATGAACAACTCTTATTGAAACAAAAACATATCAAATGTTTTTATTTACATAACCTAATTTCCTCTCATGCTGGTGCAGGAGGAGCGAAGCAACGTTGAATAACTTCGTTTCCAGGGAGATAATAATGCCTTGGGCCTCGAAAAAAAAAAAGTTCACATTCCACACAATATAAACAAGGCTATGCTTTAACAGACGTAAACGAGTTTAATGCCACAGCTCCGCTTATGACCTTTAGTAGGTCATAGTCTGCTGGAGGTTAACACCGGCCGCGACTCAAATAAATGCCGGTCGAAGTAAACTAGTTGGTTGAACTTTTTTAATGAGCGCTTTATTATCGTCAACAGCTCAGCGGCTCGGGGATAGTTAAGAATTGAACTACAGGGGTTATCACAGGGGCTATCGCAACTCGAAATTATCCAGGTACGTCTAAGCACTCGCCCTGATGGCAACGAGGGCTTTTAGGGACTCGTTCTAACCACCGAGTGCCTAAAGGAGGCAGTATGACAATATAATTGCAGTAACATTTCCGAACCCGAAGGATGCCGAGTCCTGAAGTAATCAGTACTGAAGAGTGATTGGTAAAGAGGCGGGCGTTACTTTTGAGCTCCGCGAACTACCGTCGTGATCGATGAGCCAATGTCGAAGTTGATGAAAATGCCGCTGGAAGGTATATGTTTTTGAGGAAAGGTCTCACGTTGCAACTAAAAAACGACAACAACATATTTGCCAGGGTACAGGCTTTTCGAAGGGCTACCGCCTTTATTGATGCAAAGTCGGTGTTACATTGTTTTCCACATTGCACCGAAAAGACTTCGTTTTGGTTTAATATTGGAACGATTGGGCTAGATTGAGTGCATTTCCGCAAAACGCAGGATGCGCGACGTAAATTTAGCTACGGCGCGACACTTGCAGACATCCGAGCATGCGCCGACGCCGTTTCGATTAAAAGGGAAAAGGCTGGTCACCAACGTTCAACTGCGTTCTTCTAAAGTTGCTTGCGCGGTGTACCTACCATCACGTCAGCCAGCGTGCAGCAGTTTTTGTCTACTCTACTTTATTTCTAGTCAGTTATCAAAGAACGCTGGGGTACAACATTCGCGCGGTGTCGGGAGTGAAGTTCTACCCTATTCACACAGTCAGCATAAACGTACAGTGCGCCTCAATATGGAAGACCCACTCGAAGCGCGTGGCCGAGCGCTCCGAGTGGGTCTTTCATATTGCGGCGCACTGTACGTCCCTTTGCAATCGGCGAATCAGGTCGCTCTCATTTGTCGCGAGCACTTGTCATACGCGGCGGACCGCGCACTGATTCGCCACTGGCCACAAAGGTCCCTTACCTAAAGGCACCTTTACGAGCGCGTGAATGGGGTATTAGTGTTCAACTTAAACAGCTCTACTGCGAATCCGTCACTGTACGTCTCCGTCCTTTTAAAAATGAAGAGTAGAAATATTTAGAGAACAGGTGCAGCAGAACACACAGCGAGAGCTAAACGACAACGAGGAAGCCCCGCGGTTTTTATACGTTGATTAATGGCCGGGACTGGCTGAGAGCGTGCCCGAGAATTCCTAAGAAAGACTGGCTTCGGAAGAAGGATTCAGCGAAGAGTTCGCCTCGCAACAGTCCGGACGCGTGACACGCGCATTGGTGTACCCGAGCTTGAGTGAGTGGGTCCGCAAGTGTTCGCGTGACAAAGAGATCCGGTGCGCTCTACGTGAGAGGCATTACACGTCGCAGTCGCGTTGCATTGCGGGCCAGAGCGGCCGTGGACAGCGAAGGGCGCATGGCGATGCGGTAATAAAAACCGGAATAGAAATTGAAAAGAAAGAAAGGAAAAGGCACGCGCATTCATAGTACAGAAAAGATGGAAGAGAAAGCGAGGAAAAAAAAGTCATGTTTGCGGAGACGGTGAAAAGTTTGCACCCCGCCAATAACCTTGGAGCACGCACGGCGCCTGCTTGAAATTCAACACAGACAATGGGGCAGTGGCGTTAGTAGGGGCTGTTAGACAGAAACAGGATGATGCGAAATCGCTAGCGCGCGGTTTCTTGACTCTAGAGATATTCCTGGAAACGTCTTCGAGGACGTAGATGGGAAACGTTCAGACTAGGTGAAATAATTACTGATGTAAGATATATGAGCCAACGGCATGCGCGCCCGTGCGCTCGCGCATTGTGAGCGCCGATCAGAGTTGTGCACGCGCACTGTTAACTTCTTTAGAAATGCCGCAGATAGTTGTTCCTGAGTAATCGCGATGAGGAGCTCGCTAGGGGCGCTTCTCTTTTCCTCACTACGGGTAGCGCACGTGCTACCCACGCGGTTATGTTTTAATTTTCATAGTGCATAGAAGCTTGGCATGGCACGTGCTTGCACCAGCAGAGGAAGTTGAAGTACCCTCACTCTGGATAGTGAAAAATTCCACCAGGCGGCGACACCCAAACTTCTCGCCGCGAATATACTCCGTCTCATAACAGGGGTGCAACGCTGTGAAAGCTGCTTGCATGAGCCTGCTGGGTCTTCATTTAGCGTTTGATGCACGCGCTCTGGTACAAATGAAGCACTAGATGAAGCCAAGCGGTCGCGCCAATAGCTTTGACAACATTGCACACTGAGTATGAAATGGAGTAAACGTACTGCGTATCAAATAGAAATCTAGTTTAAGCACGACAGCCACGGCGGAAAAAGAAAGTCATAAAAAAGCTACTTTAACAAAAGAAATAACGACTAAGTGTTAATTGAGTAATGTGAAAGCTTCCATCTCTATTTTATCTTGTCGAGGTCAAAGAGGACGACTGAAGCGTGGCGGTAAACCACATCAAAGAATGCGATTCGGTTTGAGCACGAGGATAAATTCCCGTAGATTCGCGTGAATGCTTCAGGTTTTGCACACAGGAAGTCGCGAAAACAGTTTGCAATTGCAGGACATCGCTGTCCGGTATTCGCGGGGTCTTTTTATGTTGTGCGTTGTGTGAGCAGTTCGACGTACTTAGGGCACTGCAAAGAGTTTAAGCTCCATTTACCACGAGGTGCAAGCACGACAATTGCGTACTGTTTCGTCCCCATTGTGTCTAAAGTCTTCGAAGACGCATCCGGGCCGAGGACTTGGTGTTGCAAATAGATCTAGATAACATACATTACAACGTGGTGCTCCCTTGACGGCCAGGGAAGAAAGACATGCCAAATGATGCTTAAACGTTGCTAAGATCATTAAGCCGACTAAAAACACCAGAGGAAGTTGCGCCAACTTGGAGGACAGACAGATTAGCAGCCGGAGGAGCGGCTTTCGCGCGGGGCCCACTCTCGGAAAAGACAATCTAGAATATATCTGCGCAGGTTTAACAACAACGAAAGAGACATCATTAGTCCGAGACAAGCACGGGGCCAAAGGCTAGAGAGCGCACCCCCAAGCATTGACGAACCGAGCTCGAGCAGAACGCCGGCCGCGTGCTTGGAGGTTAGCTTCTATCGCCGGAGAAAAAGCGCGCTAAGATTTGAGTCGCGGGCCGACACACGACTCGCCGGAGGACGAAGACAGTGCGCGGGCACGGGCAAAGGAGAGGAGATGAAAAAAGATATTGCGGACTTACCGTCAGTCTCGGAGTATCCCCAGGTGGGCTGCTCCTGCTGCGACATTGTGGTGAAGCTAAGGCACGGCGGCGACGGTGGATAGTTTGGGACAGGAGGACGACGGATGCGCTCCGACCGAGTGACTGGGACGCAGTGGCAACTTGTTTGGCGGCGGCAGTGTCCTTATTGAGCGCGCTCTCCGTCAGTGCAGCAGTGCCAGTCGCTGTCACAGCTACGAACCGCTCCGTACCGACGAGAGGCCGACAACTCGACGGCTGTGCCAACAACTTTGAGCTTTCATACTTTTCCAGCCTCCAGGCCCCGTCACCCCCTCTCCCGTTCTCGTTCCGATTCGCTTCCCTATAACATCTATTCGGATGCGTACACGGGCGAGAGCGAGGAGGCGGGAGAGCGCGCAGATGCCGAGAGGGAGAGCCGGCTCCCGCGGCTGCTGCGAGCTAGCGGCCTGATGCGGCGCTGCGCGGCGCTTCGCGAGGATGCGGCGTGGCGGCGTGTGCGCATGTTCCGCTGCCGCCGCTCGCGCCCCCTTCTTCCTACCGACGCTCCGGAGCATGCGCGCTGGATGCTCGTCCCCGCTGGAGCCGTCAAGGGCGACGCCGCGGGCGACCGCTCCGCGATGGGTCCGCGGAGCGAAGCGCCTGCGGCCCGGGCCACCTAGCGCCTCAGGAGCCGCGTCGACCCGCCTCTGTGCGATGCCCAGTCGCCCCACGACGCCCGGCGGGCGCGCAAATGTCAGCCGCTCTATCGAACCGGAGGATGCGGGCGCCCCGGAAGCGCCGGCGCAGACCTCTCGATGCACCCCTCGTTCGGCCAGCTCCGAGAGGGGACCCATTTTCGGCCATGGGGGGCCTCCCGCCCGCGGTGCATTGCCATTTCGACGCTCATCCGTGCGCTGCAGCTCGCGCGAGCACGCGATGCTCGTCGAATGCGGAACTTCGGATATGCAGCTTGTTTTGTGGACAGGGTTTATGCTTTTAATACTTAAAAAAAAAAAAAGGAAATCTGAGTTGACGACATTTCTTCTTACCACCCCACATGTTCCCGACGAAACGAGGATTTCAGAAAATATACAAGTGGAGAAACGCTCAGTCGAATTGATCGCGTAGCGATCGGAGGTGCGCACGCATAAAGAAGCGAGAGAATTTCTTTTTATTTATTTATTTTTCTCTCAGTGTGCGCAGAGATTGCAGCCTCTTGCGCAGGCGACAAAAGTAGGCACCCGAGACCTTACGTTTGTACGTCTTCGTTCGATGGCTCTTTCGTCACAGCTGTTACGGTGCAACTCGAATAAGACGATTGACACACGACTCTTCAAACTTGCAGGTGCTTTCGCTGGCATGTTGTCGTCTGACTCTCGCCTGTTGTGTAACGCTTGGATATAGCTTTCTCTGTTATTTATGCCTTCTCGGTCATTCCTGGTTGCTGCGATGCTACTCAATTATAGAAACAGAACTCTTCGTGCGGCATGTGCGCCGCTCTTAATTGCTACGAGATAATTACGTTTGCAGCTGGCACCGTACGTAAACAGTGTCCTGCAGATTTGGATTCGGTACTTTTGACATTTTAGCGGCAGTTGTGCAATTGGACTCTGCTCGCGTATGTCCGCATCTCCGCCAATCCCCAGTTTTGTTTTGTACATTACATCGTACAATAAGGTGTTCGTGTAGTTATTCATTTTATATAACAATTAGATTGTGTAAACGCCGCAAAAAAAGAAAAAAACAACAACACAGGCATACACACAAAAACAATAACAACAACAACAACAACAACATCAAATAGCTCTACAACGTTGAAGCAGACGTGCACAAGTAAATAAAACCACGTAACAAGGTGAAGCACTGAACTCTCATCGAATCGAAGTATAGTTACCGAGTGCAGCACTGTGCAACTTACTTGATCCGGACGTAATTGAGTAGATTACTAACTTAACCCCACTAAAAATAAATAAAAAAATAGAAATCTATGATTATAATGAACATCAAATTACGTGTTGGAAAGGTAATTACAGTGAGGCTGAGTTGCGCTGTCCGTTTTATTATTTCCCATCTACACAGTCTCAGCTCTTTAAAACATCAATGTTTTAAAGAGCTCAGTGCGGATCTTTGGCATGAAACGACGCTTGCAAGGTTTTCTCAACGATCTATCTGGGGACATCTCAAATAGCCATTGCTATTTGAGGTACAGCCAATCGAAGTTTAGGAGACTGCAAGTTTTATGCGCCCTCTTTAATCGCTGAGCACCTTCCGTACATCGAAACGATTAGTGCTTCGCGTGCTCTATTAGAGTACGCACCGATGCATCGACTAAATTTGCTGAGCTATAATATATATATATATATATATATATATATATATATATATATATATATATATATATACTCAACGACTAAGTTAGGCGTCCCTAAGCAGCTTGCCATCGTGTGTCTTTTTACAGTGTCCGGCGTGGCGGCGGCAGCAGGCAGCCTTGAGATCCGTTATATTGTGCGCCTTGACGCCTAGCCGCCTGATCCTCGTTTTAAAACGTCACGCCGGGGAACCGAAAAAAAAAGGGTTGGGGGGGGGGGGAGGCAGGCGCAGCGCCATCCACAGATTGTCACATTAAAGGCGTGACAAAATGTGAAGTTTTGTCGCGTCCGTGGCATGGAATGTGATCGATGGTGAGTTCCGGGCGACGCCGGGAGTTGTGCCGAGGTCTAATGCGGGTCTGCCATTTACTTGGACTTCCCTCTTCCCCCCAATTTATTTTGCTTCTATAATCGTTTTAGGGTATTTCTCGTTCGCTCCGAGATCCATGAAAAGGATCATTTTCCCATCTCCCTGTGTACTCATGACGAAGGCCGGAGCTGTGTCCACAGAGCTGTTCAGTGGCTCAATGAAAGAGGTATTTTCCTCGTTTTTTATGTAATTTTGTTTTACTCTTTATAAAGGCACTTGAGGAACAAAATATTAAGAAGAAAGAAAATAAAATAATCCGGCTTTGTTTTGTTCGATACGTACACCTGTACGCTGCACGACCTATCACAAGCGAACAGTATAGTTCTTCAGTAGCGGTCTCTGTACCTCATTTAGTTGTGACAAGATTTTACGTATATGGGGACATTCGCGTTGACCACTTTTAGGACGATTATGCTGCCGTATTGACTACCGTATGTGGGGACGGTAGCAAGAATTTCATGCACACGTAGTAGTGTTTGGAGTTTTGTTCAAGTCATTGTTCAAAACAAACGAAGTTACTATGAAGGCTATTTGCGCACAAAAGAATTGAGTCGCAGTGAGAGCTACCTAACGAAGGAACTGTATTACTTAGTATAATATGTGTTTCGCTGTTGATGAATGTTGGGTCTGAATGACATATGTGAAACTCTTAGCGTAAAGATGACTAGAACATTGCAGTCAGAGGCGATTTTGTTTTCCAAGAAAACAAAATCGCGACGCTTCTGCTAACGAGGGGAGGAATGCAGGGCATAGTAGTGTAAAACAGGCATCATGGTAGGTATACATGATGTGCTACATACCTGTCGTAAAATAGTGAACGAAACGTTCTTGTTTAGAAGGCTAATCAGTGAGTATTTATATTATCTTCATTTAATTTTAGTGGAGAAACCAGTCAACGAGGTTTCTAGCCATAAATAGTTTTCTAGCCATAAATTGCTAGAAGCTCCGTTGCTGCACATTACGTGCTTCTCGATTTTGGGGAGGAAATTAGGTTTTACCCGAATCGCGAGACCTGTATTCAGGGAGGATTTACCGGAAGGAATAGGATGCAAGATTATGTCGGGTCCTATGTAGAAGTAATCTGACCTAGCTTTCTGTTTCAGAGGGCTACCTGAGCCGTAGCATAAAGAATGCAGTGGTCCGAGTTCCGGCCCCTTTCAATGACTCCCAGCGGCATGCAGGCCAGTCTTCCTTCATTTCAAGAAAAGGACGGGTCGAACGTGGTTCCAGTGTTGCAGTGTACCTTGATTGCACTTCTCTTATGTACATTTTAGATGTCTGGGTAACAAAGAGTAATATCTACAGAAAATTCCTACACATTACGGTATAATACTTAACCACTGTAAGAGTTTTTTTGTTTTTTTTTGTATTGGACAAGTTATTTTTGTGAATAACTATAACCTGAAATCAACATTTTTTAAAAACTTTTTTTTTTTTCAGAAACACTGTGTTTTAATTTGTCTTAAAAAAATGTTTCGTTACCGTAAAGGTTTTGTCCACAGTCGCTGACGGACAGACACAGTTTGAGATCAGGTTGAGGCGGGGAGAACCGGGGAGAACTGAGGCGCAGTCAGTGGACTGAGCAAGTGGCGCCACTACCCCCCCCCCCCCCTTAGTGACGCTACTGGTGGTGAGGCAGCATTGGAGTTTGGGTATTTACTTCTTACACGGAAATTCTGACTTTTATATACTATTATCACAAATTGAACTCAACACTTTCTGGCAAAATAAAAATTAAGAAGCAAGTAGCGTGTTGAAGAAAGTAATTAAAACCGAAAGAACGAAACATTCAAGGAGACAACAAAGAAAGGCTCACCACTTTTTGCAGGGGTAGCGAGTCTCTGTCTTCAGCTTCCTTCGAGTGTTTTTGTTTCTCTGTTTTACTACGGAAAATGTTTAATTACCCTCAATTTGTGAACAAAACTAGTATTTAAAGCTTATTTACAGACATAACTAATTGTTACTCCCCGGAGCATTCTGCAGGAGGCCAGAGCTGTATTTTCTGAGTCAGTCGCCGGCCTGTGGATCCCTAATTGGTAAGTTAGGATCTCGACCTTGGTGCCCTCAGATTTGCGGAGGCATATTGCAGAGAAGGTGCCGTGAAGCTGTGGTTTAGGTTGCAGTTCAGTAGGTCCTCAGGTAGTCTAAATTAATATACAGGTGCCATTTGCCCGTGACTGATTTGTCGTTGGAATCCCCAAACTTAATTTCTGTTTTCTTTTTACTCTGGGTCGGTTCCCTCGATGACAAAGGGCGATGCTGGTAGCTGTTTTGCTCACACCCCGCAGTTTTCGCTTTGGTTTCTACGCCAAAGCGCGTACCACAACCAGCCCACGCCCCAATTCAAGAATTCGTTTTATAGGAAAAACTGCTTCTGTAGAAGAAGCATCAAACCGAAGGTAATACACCGATTCAGTGCTACGGCGGCTTATATTGATCCAGTATCGCGGAATGCAACGACCGACTGGGAAGACGTTTTGTCTGGGAATATGCCTGAAAGGTTATCCTGTACGTAGGGATTGAATCACTAGAGTTTGCCGACTTTTACAGCAAACGAGTTGCCGACTCCTACCGTAAAGCAACGCGCAGAAACTTTCTAAATGCAGCGAACGTTCTGCGCAGCGCAGGTCTCAGGCCAAGCAGTCAGGAGCTGGGAAGTGTCCTCCCACATTGAGCATGCATCCTTCGAAAGAAGGGTTAACGCTGAGCTGTGATGTCTGCATTAACCCTCCATCAGTGGCGTCGCCAGTAATTTTTTTCGGTGGGGGGGGGGGGGGGGGGGGGCGGCTAGGATCTCCATTACTTGGGGTGTTGAGGGTGCAAAGGGGGTCAAAATGCATGTCTATATTTTAGAGTCGGCTATATTTCGGGGGCCAGGGGGGGGGGGGGGGCACGAAGCCTCATAAGCCTCTCCACCGGCTACGCCATTGCCCATGGATGTGTCGCTTCGAACTGTGTTCCTACTCTTGACGTGAGTTTTGGGCTCATAAATGTTGGTCGTTGACTTCGCGTTGTCAGACGTCATTTAATCGTGACTTGGAAGCCCCAACCAAAGTTTACTAGCTTCAGCAGTTGATGAAACCAAGGTAGGTCAGTCAGGTCGTCTTCGGTCATGGTTGTCTCTTGGTTGGAGCCGCTGATCGGCTCAGTTCGTGCACTCGTAGCCTTTTCGTCAAATGACACGCGACTCCAAGTGCCGCGTATTGCGTGCTCAATCTTCCGTGCTCATTCACCCTGTCTAGAAGTCACTGCTACGAGTATAGTCCGCACAAATGCAGTGTATTTAAAACGTCAGGTGATCTCGGTCAGTCCGAGTTCACGCGACTCGTCGCTATGTATGGACGCACGGGATCGGTGCGAACGGCTCGTAGCCTCGGCTTTAGTCGCTCTATACACTCTAAGAAATGCCTGCGCGTCTACTTACCCGCAAAACACTCAAAGAGCCAATCTCTGCAATCTAGGAAATCAACTCAGCGAATGGCATAGGTATATGCAGCGTGAAGCAAACAAATAGGCCCTTTAGAAAGGCGCCTTCAGTGGATTTTACGACAGTGGCTGTTGTCTATGGCAGCTTCAGAAAGGCAGGATGTGGCTCACCATTTTCACGCTTCTCGCTTCGTGATTGGCCCTTCGGTGTTCTTATTGGATAACGCCGCAATCTGATTGGCTGCGGAGCGATAATAAGATGCTTGGGACTCGCCACACCCCTGCCTTCCTCCAGGTGTCAGGGACTACACGTAGAATAAGCATGCGACAGGGAACTTTTTTTCTTTCTTTCTTGTTAACACGTTTTAGTGTTTTTTTTTTATCAAGGAGAATGTAAATAGTTTGAGGAAGGCATGTTTTGGAAACTAACAAAAGCGGGATTATGTAGCTCTTTCGAATGAATTAATTGCTCGGCCGGAGATGAAACAATGGAGGGGATACAATAAGGCCAAGCCTCGACAATAGCAAAATATCAAAAGCGAAAAAAAAAACAGAAACAAAACTTCCTTTAGCAAATAGTTTTTCGGTACCGGAAATGCGTTAATCTCAGCAGCCACAGTCCCGTTTTTCCTTTATGTTTTTACGGAATACTAAAAACAATTGCATCCCAGATGAAAAGTGCGCATAACCGATGCAATGTAGCGATACATTCATATAAAATAATAGCAAAATGTAAAATATAATGTTAGAAAAAAAAAGTAATCTAAAGAAAGTAAAATTTTTGTATTTAACGTTCCGGACCAAAGAAGGGCATCCGAAATGCGGGCAACCTGGAGATCGTTTGATGCGCAAGCGAAATATCATTTACACTGCGCCGTCTCAGCAATAATACCTACAGTAAAAGACAGCAGCCTCAGCCATCGTGTGTTTCTGAGGTTCGAGTCTCTGCGGAGAGCAAGTCGTCTGCTTTTTGCGGAAGAGTTGTGGTGACGTCAGAACGACGCCGAGCTCTGATTGGCTCATGATTGGAAGGATATAGTGGGTAGACCTCAAAGTAAGCTGCCTTCAGGTCTACCCACTATCCTTCATTCCGAACCAATCAGAGCTCGGCGTAATCTGACTGTTGCCACAACCCTCAAAAAACCTAAAAAAAAAAAGAAAGCAGACGATCTGGCGGTTTGCATATGAAGGACAAAAACTACTAGAATAGATTTAGACATTTCGCTGATATTTGGGAAGTTTTGGAGAATTCAGAACTCTCGGGTTCGATGTTTCGTACCAGGGAGTTTCCCCAGACCCCCCCTAGGGGGGGTGTACACTTCCTAGTTTTCCTAAACACCCCCCCTTGAATCTAAAAAAAAAAATTTTTTTTTTTTTAGATTAAGTAGAAAAACATTATCTTTCAGGTGTATATATAGAGAAAGGGAAACATACATTACGGGTATGAGCATTTGGTTAATAGACGTTGTAATGGACTAAAAAAGAAACAGTTTTATTATTTTATCTAGCTTCGCCTGCGCATCGCCCTCACCCCCCCCCCCCTGAGCCATTAGGACACCCCCCTGATTAGAAGTCCTGGGAAACCCCTGTTTCGCACGATTGAGAATCAGCATCTGTATTAGAAGCAAATAAAATATGTCTTTTAATTACTTACGGTATTTTGTATTAAAATGTTTGTCAGAGGAAGCGCTTTGCGAATTAGTCGAAAATACTTCTAGATGGTTATCAATACTATAGTTGTGATAATCATTTTCAACGCTGCAGCCTCGAGTTATCCCCGGTGACTGGATACGTTCGGTTCCAGCCGTGCATGAATGACGTTTGTTGCTTGTTTCGTCAGCGCTGGTTCAGGAGACGCGACGAAAACAAATAAAGTGAAACTATACTTTCGTTTCAGCTTGGGTCCAGACGCAGCCGATGCTACGAGCGCGAGCGTGTGGCCCTGAACAGTGCTTGCATCGCACGAGCGCGCGTGCTCGGCAGGGACGCTGAAAGCCCGGAGCTCGCGCTTGTAGCATCGGCTGCGTCTGGACCGCAAGCTGAGACGAAGTATAAGATGCCTTTCTTGGAATGAATCACCGAATTGTTTTCCCGCATCATCGCGCAGTCCGAGAGTATACGTTTATTTGAAATGGGTAGTTTAGTGAAAACAAATAAAGGAAAATAAAAAAAATGTAAATATTTTTATTTTTTCAGCTTGCTTTCTTTGTCACTCTTCCCCCCTCTCTCTTTCTCTCTCTCTCTCTCTCTCACTCCACTCCCTCTATCGTTCTCTCTCTCTCTCTTTCTTCTTCGAGAACTAGAATTTTGCTTACGCGACGACTAGGATGAGCGTTTATTGCACGCTACAGCTTTGGATAATTATTTAACTATCTCTAACTTTCAATGATCGCAAAGCTTTTAATGTGGCACACAGGCTAAAATCATTACGTACAGGGACGCGGAGCCTGACGTTTCCCATGCATACGTACGGTGTCCTAGCATAGGTTGAGACACTACGCGTCATTCGAGGTGTGAGTACGCGTGTGCGAGTTTGATTCAAATGGTGCTGCGTCATTCATAGCCTTCACAGCGCAAGAGAAAGCCACGACGACCTACCGGCTCACTTCGCACTCGTTTCGGCGCTCAGAGATGACACAGCGGTATACGATTCGAAGCAGGTTTCGACACCCCTAGTGCTTCAAATCGATAGCGCTTTGCCATTCCTTGCTTTCACGGTGCAAAGGGAGGCAAAATATTCTGGTGTTCCGCCATCGCGTGGTAGACAGAGAGAGAGGGAGCACGAGTCGCCAACGCTATTCAGTATCGGTATACGGTATACCGGAGTATCGGTATACCGGGGTATTTGGGCCTGCTCGTGTTCAGAGGGGAAGCAGGCGCGCAGGCATTGTCTGGAGTTTCGCCGAAGAGAAATGAGGATCGCGCTGATGGCCAAGTTGGAATGACGGCGTCGACGGCGTGACACTGCGCAGTTCCTTTTGACGTCAACGCGAAGAATTCCTCTGCCCGCTCGACGGCGGCGCTGCTCTGGACACGAGAGACGTCTCCCGCGGCCTGGCAGCCGCCCGACGTCACGGGATATCCGCCTCACTACCTCGGCATCCGGGGAAAACGCGCAGGCACCAAGACAAGTTGCTCATGCGTGAAGAAGAAAAAATGTGTTATGCATGCAGTCTGCTCAGGGCGCGAATGGTGGTGGGAAACAGTTTTATGTTTGTTTGGTTTCCACTACAATTCAGACAATCGAACACGCTACTCGCTTCGCAGCGCTTATTCATCATGCTAATAAAAGCGATAGTACTCGGCGATTGCCATTAAAATGGCTAAAATGATAGTACGGTGATGATATCAGGAAAGCGTCGTACCTCAAACAGTGTAAGCGCATGTCACGGTGCTTATGATTCCGGGGACTTATTTCCGTTTGAGATCAACGTGTTCCATGGTGTGCGCAAAGAACACCGTCGAAGCACCGAGCTTGACTCAATACTACCAATACCGTAACTCTAATTTTTCTTGGGACGAATTCCTAAGAAAGGTATTTAGGCCTCACTAATGCCTGGTTCACACTTGCGAAATACGCACTCGCCGCCGACTGGATTCGCTCGCCGAAAAAAGATCGGACCGTTCACAGTTGTTGCCGCTAGAGCACTATATAGCTCCTACGGAGCAGAGTAGCCCAATCCTTTGATCCGCGTGTTTCGCCGACAACATGGCCGACAGAGCAGCTCGGCGCGAGTCACGTGGTACTCAGGGTTCCAGGAGGCGGCCCGCCCTATGGGAGAATACATGGAGACTCCGCTCTACCCAAATATGCTCCCGCAACCTTTCTCTTGCAGCGCAGACACTTTACGGCTACGATGTAAAATAGGTAACAGCCGCAGTGCTGAGCGAATCCGCGACATCCTCTTCGCAACACTAGAGTGCCTCGATGTCCCTCTGTTTAAGGTGATGCCATCGTTTGTGGTACCCGATGCCGACAGCACGCGCTCACAGGAAAAATACAAAGAAATCGCAGGAAACAAAATGTCGCTGTAGCACAGTCAACGCCACGAGCGCGTGCAGGGACACGCTCTTTCACGCGCTTGAGAACAAAAAATAAAAATAAACGTTAGAAACAAAATGGCCAGATGTCATCACCCCAAGCAAAGCACACATGAAGGCACCTATACGCAGCACGAGAATGCAGTAAATAAACAACGTGTGTGCAGTGTGCACCGCAGTACGTGCCGTCTTGTTCCCAATTCACTTCAACTAGCTTCCATAGCTCGTCCTTCTAATCATTGTCTTTGTATCGAGCATGCGACTTGTCGCAAGTACGACGTGGTTTTTCACCGCTTCTATTAGTAGCTCCGTCGACACTGGTATAGCCACAGGCACAGACGGCACAGACATAGTGGACGCCATTTGCAATACCGTCTGCTCGGACAGGATCTTACGTCAGCAAGCGCCACTTCCCCCGTGCGTTCTGATTGGCTTGCGGCGAGCGAAAACTTTTTTCCGGCGTTGAAAATTGGTCCCAGAGCGATCTTGCTTTCCGCCGGAAAATCTGCCTGCATTCGTCGCCGGGCGTCAGAATTCCCGCGGATGCGGCCGCCGGTTCGCAAGTGTGAACGAGGCATAAGACAGCAGTCAGAATCATACTCGGCGCCAAGAGTGCTTCTATCTGCAGCATGAGATCTCATGAGCTGCATCACAGTATTGCAAGTTGCGAAGTTGCGAAGAGGAAACCTTAGCGCTGAAAAAGAAAGCTCGCTCGTTTTCGGTTTCTGGCGCCATGGAACTCCATGTATCCGAGAGCGCCGTCGGCCGCCATTTTCCCATTGAAAATTTCAGAAAATCACTTTTTAATAAGATAGCGGTTAGCGCTGAAACTTTGACATCTCGTTCGGATCTCTAGGGTTACTTTTGGGAGGAAAGTGAGCGTTCGGCGATGTATAATTTATTTTCGCGGCAAAAAATACAAAACAAAAAAACATATACATTTTTTTAGATGGGGGGGGGGGGGGGGGCACCCGTGCAGTTGCTGAATTGGTGGTGTAATCATCCCTCTTTGCATGATGTTACGTCAGAGTTTACACTGTTGCCCTTTCGAAAACGCTGTTTATTTGAGCGAAGGACGTGACGACTCACCGTCGAAGATTCTTCTCGTGGATCGCCTTCATGCTCCTCACTCTGACAATTTTACTAACACTCTCCAGCCGTAGCTTTAGTCGTTCGACGGGTTACCTTGGAACGTTTTTTGCTCTACGCTTGAACGATACATTCGTTCTTCATAAATCTACCTTCAGCTTGGTTTCCAGACCACGATCCGAGAGAGCGAAAGCACATGGCAGTCGCGCTCCAATTGTTGTGTCTCCTTGTCTGGACGCTTCGGCCTGGTTTAAATCGAAGTCCTCCGCAATTAAAGGCCACTTTCACTGACAGATTTGGGACAAAGTTCTTGATTGGTGCAATTCAGGTGCAAGGTCTCCCCACATGGCAAGGCTTTCAGTATTGATTTAGTTTTGATATTCTAAGCACCGGGAGACAAGACGCCGCGATAACGAATCTCTCGGATCGAAAAGCAAGGTCCGCTCAAATGCACGTCCGGCTTGTGAGCCGCCGGTGATTCTAAACTTGCTCAAGGTCTCGGTACTCAGACAGGGTAGCGCGGAGCCGCTCTGTTTCTCGCGATGGACCCCATTGTCACGAGGCGAACCGGTTAGCGTACAGTGTCTGTAATGGAGAGTTTTAGTGTTGCGTATAGGAGCACGCACAAGCTCTGTGCGTTTGTGTTAGCGTTGCGTGCTCGCGCTCGTGCTCGCTGCCAGTGCGCCCATCTAAGGCAGCAGTTTTGGCTCCGCGCACACGCAGTGTGGAACGCGCAGCGCTGACGCAAAAGCACAGTGCTCGCGTTAGCTCGTATACGCAATTACAAATGAAAACTTGTTGCGTACGATGTGATAGAAAACTTTGAATTAACCGGAAAAAGGGCCTCTAAAACCGTAGTCGAATTTTTTCGTCAACAGTATTTTATGCGAAATAGAGTTAAACGCTTTTGCCACATCTAAGAACAGTGCGCATGCAAATTTGTTGTTCTCGAAAGAGGAATTCAATAATCAATCAATCAATCAATAATAATAATAATAATAATAATAATAATAATAATAATTTGCAACAAAATAGTTTCATCCTAGGTGGCGTGTAAGGCTGTGCAGGAAGCTGAAAACCCGTACGCAAGAGCGCCTGCCAAACCACCACCCAAAATAAAAAGAAAAACGCGCACACACACACACGCACACACACACACGCACGCACGCACGCGCGCGCGCTCACACACACACACACACACACACACACACACACACACACACACACACACACACACACACACACACACACACACACACACACACACATACACACACACACACACACACACACACACACACACACACACACACACACACACAGACACACACACACACACACACACACACACACACACGCACACACACACACACGCACGCACGCACGTACACACACGCACACACACACATTTTGAAGACATAAAAAACTCCGCAAAATTAGCAGGTGAGTAACGGCGGGACGACGTGACAGAATTACTTGACGCTCGATCTTCAGCTGTTATTCTGCCTTGAAGAATGCCTCTTTTTGGCGCTGGCTGTGCACCTAAAATACATTATGTCCTGTTGTATTTGTAGCCCGTCCATAGTATATCTGACCACGGCCGGGCTAGAATGAAAAGGCGCGCTTTCTTACGACCTTCACAATGGAGGCAGTTTCTACCTACCACCTCAGCTCGGTGGAGTCGGCTGTGACCCCACTGAGGGCACCGGAAGCACTGTGGAAGTTAACAAACCCTCCTAGAGCGTTTTAATTCGTTCTAGCAATACACCCTAATCTCACCGTGTTGGCCTCTTGGCTCCGGGGTTGAAGTGGAGGAATTCTCAGACTATAGTTCGTTTCACCTCAAGTCAAGACGCAGCCGACGCTACGAGCTGATCGGACCAATCAAACTGCGTCAAAAGTGCACCAACGTGGTGTTCGGCATGATTCTGTACGTGTTCTATCATCGCTAAACCAATCACAAAAAAACAACAAAAACACAGTGATTTGCGGTGTTGACGCTGCTTGATTGGTACCATTAGCTCGTAGCGTCTGGTGCGTCTGGACTTAAGTTGAAACGAAGTATAGTTAAAGCTAGAGCCACTCTAGTTAGATAGTCAGAGCTACATGCCTTGAGGAGCGCCTGCCTGAAGGCACTTGCGCAGAACACTTCTTCTTCATCCTCTCAAAAACAAATTTCCATAAACAAGTCTCAACTTATCGTTAGCCAAAAGTATTTCAATCAGCGCACTACAGTTGCTTCATATGAATACACTGGCACACAGTTTCAATCATGGTGGTTGGAGCAGTGGGTGGCATTATCGCGCCCCCACGCGGTAGAAAACCTCCCATTGCTTCTAAATAAGAAGCAAAGGCCGTAAGGAATGCCGCCGTCATATCCCGGCCGTGATATTGCATATTGCTTATCACTATATTCCACCACTGTTGTGTTTGTTCGTTACATTATAATGGTGGTGACCAATCAGGCGTACATCTGTAATGCCTGGTTCACACAGCACCGTTTTCTAACGTTTTTTTTTTTTTTTTACGTTACGTATGAATTATTGAACCATTCGTGTCTCGAATGCCGCTTGCCAGGCTACCTCCTTCAACTGGTGTCCACGCTTAAAGAGGCACGGAAACGAAATGACATCGCAGCTAGCTCTCTACCTCTCGCTTCAAAATTAGCCAACGAGGCGCAATGCGTATCACGCTCGTGACGTCAACAGCTCCGGCACGGCCAAAGGTACTGTAGTTGCGAGCGTTTCCGCTTGTTGGCGTCAACGCGTGACAATCTTGCCTAGTAGTAATATCTGAGGACTGTAGGCCCTGTGGCCGATACATAACTTGCCCGTAACGTCATTCGTGGCTATACCGGTACTTTATGCGCCACGAGTGTTCGGTTCACCGCCGCTCGAGGGAACCAGTAACTGGAAAGAAACGTCAGTACCCAGCTATTCGCAACTTACAGCGATGGTGGTACCGCGGTGTGAGAATCGCGCTCCCCTGCTCCTGGATGGTCGACTTCAAAATAAAGGTGCTCGCCTACACCTTCCAGGCGTGAAAAAATTACATAAGGCTCTAATAGTCCTCGTATCTAGCAAAACTAGAATTACTTACGCGTCACAGACCCAGCCTCGTACCGCTGTTCTACGACGATCATCCAGATGACAGCCATTTTGATAGGCACTAGTGCGCCCCCTATAGGTCGTGAAAGTTGCGAATGGCGACACCTTCAAGCTATGTATATCAGGTATTCACTAGGTGCCTTTTTTAAGCGCGTTCTTCACAGCGCATCCCGGGGCGGGGGGGGGGGGGGTAACGTCTGCAAAGAACGGCGATCTTGATGGTGTGCGAATGCACGTTGGGGACGCACTGTGAAAGTTAACATATAACGTAGTAGGCTCGTCAGCATTCTCCGCCAAGTCACCTTCAGTACTAATTAGCTTCATGAGATAGTCATACTGCCGCGAACTGGCGCTGCTTCTCAGAGGCCGATGATGTGGCGGCATTCCGTCGGAGCTTCATAGACTGCCACCAGGCGCAATCTTGAAATCTGTTTATTCGTTTTAAAATTTGTTTTCTTGACTTTTTTACCGGCAGCCCAGAAACAATAGTCAAGACTTGTTTCGGGGTTTCCGCCACAACATAGACCATATGGAAACAAGGAAAAAAGAGCAAATATTTCGTTTCCCTGCCCCTTTAATATGAAGCACAGATGTCCTGGCGACCTCTTTCATAACCAGACGTAAGCTTTCGTAATGAAACGTAACATGACGTAAGAAAACGGGGTCTGCGTGAACAAGCCTCAAGGGTAGTAACTTAGCTGTCTAACTCTTAATAATACGGAACTCCTTTTATCAGCCGAATTCAATGAAAAAAGCAACACGCCCGTGTTCCAGCGACATGTTCTAGCAATGAGAAGAAGCCAAGAACTTTAAGCAAGACCGGAGTATAAGCGGTATTCATTCCGTCCTCAGATATCTCAAAACTTGACTTGACGTCCACCTCTAGGAGAGGACCCTTTGCAAGTCACGACGACGCGCGACTGCTTGCACAAGAAAACAAGATACGTTCCACCAATTCAGTTCAACAGACGTCTAACAATGTAATCATACTTCACACCAGGACAAGAGGAAGGTTAATAATGTAATTCACATTAAAGTCTGCGCATTCAATTTTTTCCCATATAAATTACCCCACTGGTTCCAGTTCCTATTGTCAATTGTCTACAGTGAAATTTGAGCATACACTGGAGATAATATTTTTTTTAATATTTCGGTACTGGTGCGTCATGCCCCACAATACTCTGACCGCCTTAACTCTGCTTCCTGTGAAACGAACAATGGTATTCACAACATAGTGAGTAAATATATATAGCGCAAAACAACAAGGAAGAAAGAACAAGGGAGACAGAAGGAGCGCTAACTGACAACTGACGTTTTGATAGAATTAATAGAAAAGGAGAAGAAAGAAGTTCCAGATGCTACAGCTTAAAAGAAAAGAATGAAAAGAACACCCTCAAAGACGTTTGTTATACCTATTAAAAATGGAATACATCGCTAAGGATAATTACTGTTGAATTAATAAAAAAAATAAAGGAAAAATAAAAAAATAAAAACAGGTTGAGACAAAAAAGGAAATTGTCGAGGAACACGAACACCATTCGTAAATGGTAAAAGGACGAAGATGAAGTTTGAGGCAAAAAAAGGAACATAAAACTTGCAAGCAGGTTGCTTATCGTCAAGTCGCGAGATTAAGGCAGTAGAGTTCCTTTTGTGATAAGGCGATCGACGGGGCGCTGATGCACACAGCCCCACTAGACAAAATTGTATGAGCTTCGTTCAGCTCTCGTGTTCTTTTAGTCCTGAAACACCTTAGGACGTTGGTATGGCTAAACTTTGCGGTGCACATACAATCCCTTTCGTGTACTGCAAAGTGGCCAGCTGGTGACGACCTCAAGATAAGGCATGTTCTCGTAGGCGGTCATTGATACATCGTCCGGTTTTACCCACATATATTTTGCCGCGGGGGAAAGGAATTTCGTATACCACACCTCGTTGGCAGTCAGCGTATTTTTGCTGATGTTTCACTTTGCACTCGGCTTGCCGTGGTTGGAGTTTGTTGATCCTCGTACACAACCGCCTCAGTTTGTCCGGTGCAGAAAGTGCCACTTGGACTTGATATTTAGATGCCATCTTTTTTAAATTGTGTGAAATTCGATGAATGTATGGCAGCACTGCTGGACGGTGGTTCCTGTCTCGTGTGCGCTCTCGTAGTCATAGAGGTGATCAATGACTCAGCAACTTCAAACAATATGGAACTTGGGAACCCAGATGCCTTGAGACACTGCACTTGAGCTTGAAAACTCTTAGCCGCTGAATGTGTACACGACTTTTTTAAGGCAGCACTTATTGTACTTTTTACAATTCCTTTCTTTATGATTTTTGAGTGTGCTGAGTCAAGTTGCAGCAGGCCTTTTTAGGTTCTTGGTGAGTACTTCCAGCAAGTGTGCTTTTCCTTGAACATCAGTTGGAGACCTAGAAATTGAAGGCTTACATTTGTTGGAGACTCAAGAGTAAACTTCAGCCCTTGTACATCTTCCAAGGAAGTGGATTTGATGATGTTGATGGTCTGATCTTCATTTTCCATGGGTCTTTTTGACAGAAGCACTAGGTAATGGTCCGCGTATCCAAAATGCGTGAGACTTGCCCGTTGGTAAGTGCTTTAGCAATGGCCCGATCACATTGGGAAATTTGGTAAATATCACAGAGTACTGGAGCCACGCAACACCCTACACATATTCCTTTCTCTTGTAGGTAAGTCGTATCTTCGTACGCTACCACGATGGCAGAGAGGTAGAACCGTAAAAGTTCTTGGAATGATTATATCTGTATTCCGCTTTGATTTTGAAAGGACGTAATTGTTGTGTCCCGGGCTATGGGGACACTGTGGAGCGAGCAACCAGTCTGGTCCGAGCGTTCTGATAGACTGTTCTTTTATTAGATAGAGCCAATAGAGGAAAAGAAAGATGAAGAGAAGAAGAATGATGATAGCATCAAAATATTTACAACACTGTGAAGAAGATGAAGTCGAAATCGAAACTAGGTGAACACAACATTCTCCCCCTCCCCTTGAATTTGGAAAATAAGAATGAAACATTGAATATAGTGAACAGAGAGAACGAAGGGGGGAAAAACATTTCAAGGAAATTACAAATTAGACCGGATCACTATACAGTACAAAACGCATGTGAACAACAACAATTACACATATATACAACTGACACTTTTTCTCAATGTACAATGCTAAGTTCGTTACGTTGAAACAAAGAACAAGTTAGAAATCATAGCTAAAGGTAACACGACCCATTTTCGGACTTATGTACAGCACATTCATTCCAATTCTACAAGTTTAGTTATTCCTGGCCAGGACTATAGACGTTAACACATACTACTACATGTACTCATTTTTACGCACTCACACATACAAGTTTCATAAGATAAACTATGACAGTTCCGTTATATATACAAAGTTCTACTGAATCGTTCAGGAGGTCGCCGGTTGCGCTGAGACCGTCGCAGTCTTGGTGCTTGGGGCGGTGCTGCTGTTGGATTTGGTTCCGCTGTCCCTGGTCTCAACCGAGGTGTCGGAGCGACAGCTGTTGGCTGCCAGTCATGATGACTGCACATCGCTCTTTCTTTGTCGTTGGTTTTGTTTTGGAGGAGACTTTTAGGCACAGTCACCTCCGGCTCTGGAACGGTTGATAGCTTGGAGGCATTCCATATCTTGCCGTCCTCAAGTCGGTAGGTCCACCTTCCGACCTGCTGGGTTATGCGCGTCGGAGGGCTGAAAGCTGGACTTCCCTTGGGCACTTTTCCGGGCTTTTTCACTCTGACGAGGTCTCCCACTCTGAAGCGCGGTGTCCTAGCCGCCCGTCTTCCATCGGTATATCTCCTGCAGCGATCTTGTCTCTGCTGCACACGCTCACGCAGTCGCTGCATCTCCTCAAATGGGTTCTTGAGGAACTCTGTGTGGGAAAGACCCAAAATGTGCAGCCTGTGCCTTGGCTTTCGACCGTGGAGCAGAAGAGCAGGAGACAACCCGGTGGTGGCGTGCGGTGTACAGCGGTAGACGAAAAGGTAGTCCAGGACTGCAGCGTGCAGTGCGCGGTTCTCGAGTGCTGCACACTGTATGTACGACTTGAGGGTCCGGTTGAATCTTTCCACCTGCCCGTTGGCTTGTGGATGGTAGTTAGAGACAAGCTTGTGTTTGATTCCCCGATGAGCCAGGAAAGTTTTAAATTCCTCAGAAACGAACTGGGGCCCATTGTCGCAGACGAGACTGTCAGGATAGCCCTCGCGCGTAAACACAAGATGTAGAAAATTAGTCACCGTTTTCGTGGTGACGTTAGAACAGAATTGAACTTCCGGCCATTTAGAGAAGTAATCCACCAACGTGATTACGTAGCGGTATGCCGGTGGCGCTCTCTCGAAAGGGCCCACTATGTCGATGCCGACCTTTGACCACGGGCGATCGGGCAGAGGCACCGGTTGAAGAGGCGTGGTTGCCGTCTTCGCGGACTTGTCGGCTGTCTTGCAGATGTCGCAGGCGTGAACTGCCTGCTTCACCTCCGCGTTCATGCGGGGCCACCAGTAAAGTTCGCGAAGGCGAGTTGTCGTCCTGACAATGCCAGCATGACCTTCGTGTGCCCTAGCGATCAGCGTCGCTCGCATGCTTGTTGGGATGACAAACTGCTCACCCCTTAACAGAAGGCCGTCATCCACCGAGAGTGTGTCTTTCTGATCATGGAGAATGACCTCGTCTGCGGACAACGCCCTCCAGGGTGGCCACTCAGAGATGATGTAGGTCATTACTGCAGAAAGGAGCGGGTCCGCCGCAGTTTCCTCTTGTAACTGCGATTTTGTTACGCATTCACTGTCCAGGGAGACGAATGATACAATCTCTTCGTCAAATTGCGTTCCGCCTTCGTCATCTGGTACCGGAAGCCTAGAAAGCGCGTCTGCAACCTGATTTTCACTGCCCCGCTGGTACTCGACTTGGAAGTTGTACTTCAGGAGACGGGTCGACCACCGAGTAATTCTGAGTGGGCGAAGTCCATTTCCTCGGGTGTTTAACAGTGCAACGAGTGCCTGATGGTCTGTCCGCAACTTGAAGCGACGACCCCACAGGTACGTGTGCCATCTTTCACACGCCCACAAGCATGCAAGGGCTTCTCTTTCCCCCGCCGAGTACTTGCGCTCTGCCGGGGTCAGCGTACGTGATGCGAAGGCGACCGTCTGGACTTCCGTGCCGTGGAGTTGCTGAAGCACGGCTCCAAGCCCGTACGCCGAAGCATCGGTAGTCACAATTATGGGTAGGTCTGGATTGAACATCCTGAGAGTTTTTGAAGAGGAAAGTAATTTCTTCACTCGAGCGAAGCTCTTGTCCGCGGCTTGGTCCCAAATAAAGGGCGTGCCCTTCCGGAGGTACTTGCGCAAAGGTTCTACCTCAGACGCAAGGTGGGGAACGAATCGTGCATAGTACTCGACCATGCCCAGGAAGGACCTTAGCTGCGTCAGGTCTGTTGGGATTGGAGCAGCTTGAAGAGCATCCACTTTTTGTTGCAAAGGAGCAATTCCGGCGCCGCTGACTTTATGTCCCAGAAAAGAGAGTTCTGGGACGCCGAAGACACACTTGTTGTTAAGCTTGAGCCCTGCGTCAGAAATGCGTTGAAGGACCTCCTGCAGACGTTCCAGATGTTCTTGTTGAGTCTTGCCAAAGACGACAACGTCGTCAAGGTAAAACAGTACGCCTTGACAGCCATGCAGGATTTTGGACATCATCTGCTGGAACGTTGCAGGAGCAGAAGCTAGTCCAAAACACACTCTTTTGTAGCGGAACAGCCCTTCGTGTGTGATGAAGGCTGTTATGTCGCGGCTGTCTGGATGCAATGGCACTTGATGGTAAGCAGCCGCGAGGTCTAATTTTGAGAAGTGACGGGCACCGTGTAGAGCGTTCAACAGCTCTTCGATGTGAGGAAGCGGGTAACTATCAATTACAACCGCTTTGTTTGCGCTACGAAGATCAACGCACATCCGAATGGTGCCGTCTTTCTTCTGCACGACCACAATGGGCGAGACCCATTCTGAGGCATTAATGCGCTCAATCACGCCTTCTTGTTCTAGGCGCTTGACTTCTTCCGAGACGGCTTGCCGAGCCGCTTGAGGGATTCGCCTCATGCGATGTTGAACAGGTGGAACCGACGCTCGAATCTTTACCTTGCATTGAATTCCTTTCACTCGACCCAAGCCAGGGGTGAAGAGGTGATTAAAACGTGCGAGACATGCTGGAAGTGTTGGACTTTGCATTGCCGGTGCGGGTGCGGTAGGCGGAATTACTGCCGCTTGTTTTTGTGGCATGGCACGCGCCGCCCACTCTTCTTCCAGCGCTGCAGACATGTCGTCGGGCTGGCAGGTTACATTAGTTGTAGATGTGGAAGGTGGAAGTTGCCGACCTTCCGTGTTGTCAGTAGTCTGCTCAGATACCAGAGGAGGGTCTGGTAGTCGCGACGCTTCATCAGGCTCGTCAGCGTCGGTATAGAAGCATGTTCTGGCTGCTCCACTCATTTGAATGTCCAATGCTACCACAGCGTCCATTCCAAGTAGCGACGTACCGTTGTCCGCTATATAAAACAGCACTTGTGCCTGTCTCGTCTTGAACGTAACAGTAGCCGTGAAGGCTCCCAACACGTTGATGGGCTCGCGGGAAAAATTCAGCAACGTGACAGGGGGTGGCACAACTTTGGCGTCGCTTGCGAACTGCTGTATAAATGTGGACTTGTCCATTATCGAAACAGACGATCCCGTATCAAGCAAGAACGGTAGTGACGTCTTAAAGACTTTTACCGTAATGAATATTCGTGATTTGCACATTCCCGTGATGTGATTCACGAGCGTAGAGTCTTCGTCATCGTCGTCGTCGTCATCCGACAGAATCTGTTCGACTTTCTTGCGCCGCGGCCGTTGTGAATAGTCCTTGGGCGTGCTTCTGCAGACACCGCCGAAGTGACCACGACGACCACACTTGTAACAGTAAAGATTCCGGGCTGGGCACGTGTCGTAACTCTGGCAGCGTTCCAACCCGTGTCCGCAGTTCGCACACGTTCGTCCATAACTTCTCTGATCGATACGTCTTGGGCGTTGGTCTTGCCACGAACTAGGCGAAGATGTGAATTGGACCGACCTGCGACCTGGCTGTCCAGACCGTCGTGGTCCACCTCCAGACGATTGCTTTTGGCCGGTACCGCCACAGGCGGCACAGGGCGAAATAGCTGGCGCGCGTGCGTCGCGCGTGCTTCGAGATGTCGATCTTCGGCTCTCAGCACGTTCACTCCTTGCAGGAGAGCGAGAACTGTACCGTCGCGAAGACTCTCGAGGTGATGAGTTTCTTGGAGACGGTGGTGGTGTATGACTCCGTCTCAAGTTCCTTTCTGTTGACGATCCTGCTCCGAAGCCCGCACTTCCGGTGGAAACGTTGCAAGTCGACAGGGAGCTCGGAGAAGGCGTCGATGCCGTTGTCCATTCCCGAACTTCACGTCGTGCACGCTCAATATTTAAAAGCGTCTGAAGGACCACGTCAAATGGAAGAGCGGCATCTAGAACCATTCGCTCTTGCATTTCAGACGACGCGACACCGATCATGAACTGTTTCCGGACCTGTTCTTGTGTTTGGTCCCCGAAACTTGCCGGAATCGCTAAGGCTCGCAGCGCCGACAGAAAGTCCTTGAGGGACTCACCCTCTTGTTGCTTCCGAAGGTGAAATTGCAGCTGTTGCAGAGTCACGTTGACGGGTTGAGTGAACTCTGCTTCCAGGAGTTCCACCGTCTCTTTGTAAATGTCTCTCGCCGGTGGACGGCGAGCTTGTTCGCCGCTTGCTGCTGCCGACGTTGCTGGCGCCGTTGCAACAGCACTCTCGGGCGTTGGTAACGAGTCGAATATCTGTTGGCCTGCTTCGCCGAGACAGTTGAGCAGCATGGCCTGCCGACGTTCGGCGTCGTAATCTCGAGCGCCAGTGGCCAGCAGATATCGCTCGAAAATCTGTATCCATCGTTTCCATGGAATGGGCGGAGTACCGGGTTTCGCTAAGAACTCCGGGGGAAGTCTGCCGCCGGACGTCGCCATCATAGGAAGATGACCTTCTGCTTGAGAGGGCGGCCGTTCTATAGCGCAGCCATCTTGAATGTGGCTGGGGACGACCAAAGGAAGCGGCTGGACGAACAGAATAATTCGCCGAGAACCAGCCGACGAAACCAAGGGCGCAGCCGATGTCTTGCCGGTGAAGACGGTCGGGTCCAGGAACTCCTCGTCGCCAGAAATGTATGTTGTGTCCCGGGCTATGGGGACACTGTGGAGCGAGCAACCAGTCTGGTCCGAGCGTTCTGATAGACTGTTCTTTTATTAGATAGAGCCAATAGAGGAAAAGAAAGATGAAGAGAAGAAGAATGATGATAGCATCAAAATATTTACAACACTGTGAAGAAGATGAAGTCGAAATCGAAACTAGGTGAACACAACAGTAATCCCATTAGCCTCAATACACTCGTTGACAGCTACAAACAATTTGTTGTGTGCGACCGAATAAAAAAAGTTTTTCCACATCAAGTGAAAACCCGTATTGTATTGCTGAATTGCTCCGTTGTAGGTGTTGTATAACCTCCTCAGAGTTGGGGATGAGGAATGGATCGGTCAGTCTGAGGTTGGACAGATGTTGCTTGAGATATCTTGACATCACCCCTTGCCGCGATCCTTTTTCAGTCACTGCCACATGGAAAGGACACCCCAATTTTGGTGTGTTTTTGCAGTGAATAAACACGTCTAACTGGGCCTTTACGGAAGTCGAAATCATCTTCTTCATTTTTGTCATTTCAAGTTTGGTGCATGATATCTAAATATCAAGTCCAAGTGGCACTTTCTGTACCGAACAAACTGAGGCGGTTGTGTCATAGGATTAACAATCTCCAACTACGGCAAGCCGAGTGCAAAGTGAAACATCAGCAAAAATACGCCGACTGCCAACGAGGTGTGGTATATGAAATTCCTGTCACCTGCGGCAATATATATGTGGGTCAAACCGGGCGATGTGTCGAAGGACCGCCTACGAGAACATGCCTTATACTTGAGGTCGTCGCCAGCTGGCCACTTAGCAATACACGTAAGGGGATTATATGTGCACTGCAAAGAAGCAAACAAATTGGGTTGTGTTTATGTTTATACAGCCTAGAACTTGGTCTGCCTCACGGGCGACGAGTTTCTCCCAGCTGTAGATGAGAAATTTAGCCAGTGCACTACAACCGCTAGCCTGGGGGTCTTTAACGTGCATCACGCAGTAGTGATACACGACCGCACGCCGGTACGATGCTCATCCAGATCGAAACAGGCAGGGTTGGGGATTGAGCCCAGGATCCTGGGTTCTGCAGCGCGAACTTTCACTCCACGTGCTCCTAGCTGGTGTGCGCTAGCCCACTCGGCCACCGATCCCCCTGCACTGCAAAGTTTAGCCATACCAACGTCCTAAGGTGTTTCAGGACTAAAAGAACACGCGAGCTGTACGAAGCTCATACAATTTTGTCTAGTGGGGCTGTGTGCATCAGCGCCCCGTCGATCGCCTTATCACAAAAGGAACTTTATAGAGCCGTTGCTTTCGGGCAGGGGGCACGAGCGCGTCCGCAAGACTAGGGTGCCTACATGTCTGTCTGTCTCAGGGTGAAGACATCCATTGTTGCACTGAATGTGCCAGCGCGTGACGCTCTCGCGCACTCGGTGCGTGACTTGGGCGCTAAAATGGCGTCTATGCATTAGCCAAAGCTGCGCGCTCGAGCTGAGTGACACCGTATTGCACGCACTTCGAAATGCATAAAAAAACGATTGGGCGTGAAAATGGCTGAGATGTCACCACTCAAGCAAAAGCGCGCGTGTGTATGAAGGCACTCTACGCAAGACGCGACCATGTTATGCTGGCAGCACAATCCAGGCGGCGCTGTAACGTTCGATTTTGCACGTGCCATGTTCGAATGCAAGCATCTGTCAGCATCTGTAGACGCGCGATAACAAAACGTTTAAAAAAGAAAAACTAAAATAAAAATAAAAGAATTATGTAGCTCGAGGCCTCAGCGTCCCATTTAGTTTTATTATTTTATTGCGTTTTTTTCTATAGCTTCCGTGAGCTCGTATGTTTCACTTTACGTGATAGCGAAGCTGAAGCCACTCTGCAAAAGCATGTTCCCTTGAACGATGCTCTCACTGCACGAGCGCGCGTGCTTGAGCTCGCTGCTGTAGCGTCTGCTGCGCTGGCACTTAGAATGGTACGGACTGTAAAAAACTGGAGTGGGAAAGCGTGATGACTGCGCGTTCGAAACGCGACCCAAATATTCTATCTCGCTCACCTGGAGCGCTGCTCCAAACTTGAGAGCTACGGGCCTATTACCTTAATCTCGCGACTTTACGATAAGCAACCTGCTTGCAAGTTTTATGTTCCTTTTTTGCCTCAAACTTCATCTTCGTCCTTTTACCATCTGCGAACGGTATTCGTGTTCCTCGACAGTTTCCTTTTCTGCCTCAACCTTTTTTTTTTGCCTTTTTTAATAATTTAACAGTAATTATCCTTCGCGATATATTCCATTTTTAACAGGTACAATAAACGTCTTTGAGAGTAGTTCTTTTCATTCTTTTCTTTTAAGTCATAGCATCTGGAACTTCTTTCTTCTACATTTTTATTAAGTGTATTAAAACGTCAGTTGTCAGTTAGCGCTCCTTCTGTCTCCCTCGTCCTTTCTTCCTTGTTGTTTTGCTCTATATTTCCTCGCGATGGAAGACCAACTAGCCCGCCAGATCATCTTACTTCACCACATAGCCTCATCACTAGCGCCACCACACGGACACTACAAGCCCTTTTTGCCGGGCCCCTTCCTACGGCGCGTGCTCCCATTTGACAGGCCTAGTGAAGCATATATAGGAGCCTCTGATTTGAGGTATACAAGGAAGACAAGGAAGAGCTTGGGCAGCTTTACCAGCTGGGGAGTTTCGCTGTCTTACGATGTTGGCCTACTTTGGAAAGAAAACTAGGAGAAAATGAATTGGTGAGCACAAAACGTGATTTTAACTGGGCTAGATGCTGCATGATAGTCGATGGGGCAAGCCTAAGCAAATATAGAGTCGTACACGAAAGGAATGCATGGACACATGCACGGCTGACTAACAACGGAACTTTAAATGAGGAGCATAAAACAAATTATACGGACAACACGTGATGACAGAACGTTTTTCTTTTTTGATCCGACAACAATGGTATGATTTATTACAGCGAGCGTCATTCAGATTGCCGAAGCGTGACGTCACGCATGCCGAGCTGTTCGTCAACGGTGTGTCTCCATGCTTTTATTTCGTGTACATGTTTATGTTTCTTCAAGCTGGCTCTATTGACGAATTGGTGAGTTTGGATTGAACCTTATCGTTCTAATAATCGATTGAACCTTCCAAGTAATAAGTCCCGAACTTTATATTGAATTTCTAGTTTTCTGAATATGTCTTTAACTTACAGTCAAATAACGATATGCACGAATGGAAACTTCCCATGCCACGTCATTACTGAGCAAAAGGAATAGTCAAGAAATAGTTTATTTTGTCCTTCAAAAAGTACCCTTGAATTGCGCATATTCCATCCAGGTGTTCCAGATACCAGTGCCTAATTTTCTTCTTAACCCTGATTGCTAATGAAGTACAGTGTCCTCGCCATGACCCCGGAACAGTTGGCGAAGGTAAATAAGCCGCAAATTGCGGTTTTCATTCCTACGTTCATAAAATAAAAATAAATCATGCATTTCGATATAAATAAATAAAAAAATAAATAAATATATATATTTAACAACAAAGAAACAATCCAGTATCAGTGATAAACGAATGGATTCGGAGAGGTTATTCCAATCGAGAATCGTATAAATACAAGGTTCCTGGGAACACTTCAAGCTATGACGGCTTCAGGGGCGATAATGATCTACATGTTTGGTTGCAGAGCACGATGAGAATAGAAAACGTTGTAATAAGATTCGGGGGAAAAACATAGCCGTGCAATGTTACATTGGGATAGTAGGCGAGGAATAGCGAGTCAAGACTTGAGGGCTGAAATGCTAACGGTTAGCACTATGATGATGTTATGAAAGGGACTGCCGTATTTTGCACTGCGACTATTTAATTGGTGGCCTCCATCAGACGGCCCGAATCTTGTACCAATTAAACGGAGTTAGTGTCTACAACATCTACAAGCAAGGCATCCAATAAATATATATAGTTAGTGATTATTTTTCTCCAACTATAGTATTGCCACTATTGAAATCCGACGCACTTCATTGCAGTTGTGAAATCCTTGAACGTGTATAGATTTCCTAGGCCTCGCAGTAAAGTGCTGATTTTGGGCCAGTTGGTTCATAGCTAAGGAAAACCGCCGAGATAACACAAGGACCAAGGCAAGAGGGACGAGGCAGGGCGCACTCTCAACTGAAGTTTATTCGAAAACACAAGTACACATATCCTGGATAACAAAAGAATAAAACATAGAGATCTAGTATACTTTACCAACACGCTCGTTAGGAAGATACATATATCCATCTTGATGGCTACGTATACACACATACACACACACACACACACACACATATATATATATATATATATATATATATATATATATATATATATATATATATATATATATATGTGTGTGTATATTCTAAATAAACTTCAGTCGTGATTGCGCCCTCTCTTGTTTCTCTTGCCTTGGTCCTGTTGTAATTTCGTTCGTTTCGGAGCTCTTTCCCTTTGCCCAAATCTTTCGGTGACTGCCACCATTAGAAAGCCATTGGGTCCCTTACACGCTAACCTCAAATTCGAATGTTACCGTTCGCTTTAGATACGACTCTGACGGGAAGGTTAGGCATAGATTGACAGCTAGGTGTACACGCGAGGAAGAATGCCCGATACGAGAAAGAGCAGGAGAAGGGCAAAGACATGCGACCACCACGACCCCACGAACATTATGAATGCTCTATTATAGTACATTTCATATTAAGTCCTACTGCAGCCAACGCTACGATCCAGTAGGGCCAATCAAGCAGCACCGAAAGCGCTGCTCTAGGCGGCAGGATTTTTGTGTGAGGATAACAGACATGAGTTATCGTTTTATCAGAGCAACAGAAGAAAACGACTTTAGGCCCGCGAGGTGTGCGAAATTGAATCGGTGAACAAGACCCCGGGCGTCCAAAGCACTTCTCAAATGCCCCTGTGCTCGCCCCGCATTAAAACGATATTATTATATTTTTTCATTTTTTTTTCAATGTATCGCGCGGCCAGTGTTTACGTTTGTCAACGTAAACGTTGAGCTCTGCGAAAACAAGCAGGGTACCAATAAGAAGGTTCTAGCCGGCGCAATTTCCAGCGTCCGCGCTGATTGCGTTTCTAAAGTGACAAACACGCGGGTGCCGGGATGTGGAGACGGCACGCTGGGCTGTTGATTTGTAAACATTCGCTTCATGCGTGAGAAAGTGGGTAAATATTGAGGCTTGCACCCTAAGCCAACGAAGCGCGTTTGACACATCTCAGGGAAGGACGGACGGTTAATTTAGAATGACGTGGGATCGTTCGACGTGAAACCGAAATCGCATTTACGCTGAGATTTCTACGGAATGAAAACTCCGTCAAATTATGGGCGCCTCGGCCGGAAATCAAATCCGCCAGCCTGTAGGCCGACACTCTGCCTCGTAGTGACCGAGGTAGGTTTGAGTGGTGAGTAGGCGCTGAGATAAGATAACATTTTATCGCCATCGTAAACACTGTAGTACATTTCAGGACTTCGTTTACTTGCATACTTGACCTGGAGTCCAGTAGGGTGCTTAAATATTAAAAAAAGAAGCGAGTATTTCTAGCACACAACGAAAAAAAAAAAATAAAGAAAGGAAAGAAGCCAAAATACCAATAGGGTAAAGCAGATGCGGTCACATGTCAAATTGAAGGAATCATTATCTAAGTTGACATCGTAATTATTTTCGTAATCCAGGTTATCAGACGTTTCCGGGAGATGATTAGTATAGATCGAAACGTGATACGACCTTGTCTCCATTTCCTTCGTTTAAGCCTTCGGAATAAGAAAACCCAATTGGCCTAAGTGATCGTACCTTTTTTAAACATTTAAAGGGGGGCGGGGATGCAACAATTTTTGTTCTTTCAGTAAATACCGCTTAGGACTTATTCCCTGACTTCCATGAAATATGAAACGCGCGTTAGCTTTTTCACTTTTCTCATTTGCACGCAAAACAAATTTGAGAAAAACTATACCCTATTTCACCTTACGTTGTACCGGAGTGAAGGCTACAAGCGCGAGCTCCTTGCTCTAGGGCACATCTCGGCAGCACAAGCTCTCGTGCAGCAGGAGCAGCTGCCAACGCCATGAGCTCGCGCTTATAGCCTTCGCTGCGGTACAACATAAGGTGAAACGGAGTATAGCCGCGTTCACTCCTTCAACTCACAGCCCGAACGAGCGGCCACGTGATCTGCTGCAATGGTTATTGTAGCCACGCCCTAGGGTTGGCAAAATACAGGACTCGCGCTGAGTTTCGAGACATTGTTACGGTTCGGCTATTCCCGTCATCCAGCGATTGGGCACGAGCCACTAGCCGAATGTATGGCGAGGCATTGATTGTCACGTGCCCAAATCGAATGCTCACGCAGTGCCCGTGTCCACTGTACGAGCCGCATTTAGAATATCGTCACCGCGGGGATGGCACAGAGTGATGACGAAGTCCTGGGGATCGCATTGTTCACAACACTAACAATGCCATCCCACGACTTCGTCATCAAGGTCTGCGAAGAAGAGACTGAAAAAAAAACGTCCGCTTTTACCTTTAAAATTACGCGGCGACAAAAAAAAAACAAAACAAAAAAACAGCTTCGTGGTTGGTGGCGTTGCGTGCGAGTGTACTTGGGTCCCGCATAGTGCAAGTAAGCTTGTGTCAAGTGAGAACCCAGGGATCTTGGGCTTGAATCCCAGTCCTGCCCGTTTTGATCTCGATGAGCATCGTACCGACGTGCGATCGTATATCACTACTGCGTGGTGCACGTTAAAGACCCCAGGCTAGCGGTTGTACTGCACTGGCTAAATTTCTCATCTACAGCTGGGAGACAAGTCGCCCGTTGAGGCAGACTAAGTTTTAGGCTGTATATACATACACATACACCATTTTTTTTGGTGCAAAGTGAGGAACATCCTTAGTCAATACTGTTGCACGGTCCATTTAAAATCGTTATTGTAGTAGTAACAGACATACGCACAGCGCAATGCTTCGGTAGTCGATACCTTCAAGAGACGCCTATTTTCCCCACCTCTTTGTTAATCGTTCCATAGGTGATATTACTAGCTATCATGTAGAGTATTTTTTTCGAGTTTCTGAGTTTTATTATTAGAACACATATCTTTTGTCGAGATGGAACATGAGGGGATGCACTTACACAACGCGTTCGGTACGTCTTTTCCCATAGGAGCATTATCCGCACTACGCGTTCTCTACAAATATGCAGAAAGAACGCGCATTATTTTCCCAAGGTATTCAAAGGGCTTAATCCAACCTTAAAAACTGCGAGAGTAACTGTCATTCTTTTTGAAAAATTAATAAACAGTCGAATTCAAGCTTTCCTAATAAAATTCTCAGTTCTATCTACAGCACAGTACGGATTTCAAAAGGGTAAGTCAACAGAAGATGTCTTGTTAGATATAAAATATAAAATTTTAAATAACATTGAAAATAAACTTCTTACTCTTGGCATATACTTAGATTTTCGAAAAGCATTTGACAGTATCAATCATGACATCCTACTACAAAAACTTCCCCGCTATGGCATTAGGGGTAAAGCATTGGATTTAATAAAGAGTTTCCTACAAAATCGCGAGCAGTTCGTACAAATCAATGACATCCATTCTGATCGTAAAACTGTTAAATATGGAGTCCCTCAGGGATCGGTATTAGAGACCTCTGCTTTTTATAATCTATTTAGACGACATTGTAAACATCTCAGTTTCTCCAAACTTAGTCATGTATGCTGATGATACTAGTCTCTTTTTTTCTGGTACATCCGTAGATGAAATAGAACAAGAAGCTAATAACTACCTACGAGATTTAAACAGATGGCTCGACATAAATAAAATGCAATTAAATGCTGCAAAAACAAAATATATGTTATTTATGCCAAAAAATAAAAAAATCAATAAACTGCCATGTTTGACAATAAACAACTGCATTATAGACCGTATAACTGATTGCAAATTCCTAGGAGTATGGTTTAGTGAAAAACTATCCTGGACAACACAAACTGAGCATATAAAAAGTGACCTCTCTAGAACAATAGGAATAATTTATAAGACAAAAGACCTCTTACCGACTTGGTTGAAGGTACAAATATACTACACCCTCTTTTATCAAAAACTTCACTACTGTTTACTAGTTTGGGGCACCACGGTTAAAACCAACTATAATGGTCTTATAAGTTTACAAAAACGTATGTTAAGAATAATGGCCAACTCGAATCACGGTAGTGAAGCCGAAAGCCTATTTGACAAATTAAATATCCTTCCTCTTTCTAAGCTTTACCATTATAAGCTTGGGCAGCATATTCATAGAAACGGAGTAAGCGGCTTTGACCTCATTCCTGCAAATTTGTCTGAATATAATTTAAGGACAATGAGGACATACAGACTACCATCTATTAGGACTAACTACGGAAAACAAATGATCAATTTTCAGGTTCCCCAGCTCCTAAATGCAGTCGGCAATAATGTTATAATTACTGTAAACCAAACTACATTTAAAAAAGATCTACGCTCCTTTTTGATTGCCAATGAGTTGGTAATTCTATAGATATGTTGCAATACATTTTTTTAAATATTTTAACCAGCATTTTTTGTGCATCCGCTTTTATTACAAATCTTGTATACCTTGTAATCACGTTTATTTTTAGATTTTATCATGTGGACAATGCCAGATTGCTATTTTATATGTGCCTGGAATTCATGGATATGTAATCTAGCTTCTTCACTTTTATAATTTTTACCGAAAGTGTTTTTTTATTTATTTATTTTTTTTGCTTGATGTCTTATATTACTTTTTAATCTTTGTTTTTACGACAATGTTAACATAAACAACATCAATGTGTGCTAGTATTCCTTCTTTACAATTTTATGTGTGTGCATCCATTATCTCTTGTGTGTATGTGTGTGTGTATCCACTATATCTTGTATAAGTATTTTTCTCTTGCCGAAGTTTCACCCTTAGTGCTGTTGCTGTTGGACTTTGCCCCTCCCTCCCCCCCCCCCGTTGGACCTTGGTGCCCAGTCAGGCGACACGATCGCCTTTTGCACCAAGGTACCATTTCAAGGAGTTTGTACCCCTTGAAAGAAAAATAAACTGATTGATTGATTGATTGATTTTTTATCAAGATGCTTGTCCATATAGATATTTAGTTGTTGCAACATGATCTGATGATGAGCAACTGCAACCTTTACAATTACGTCAACGATGAAATAAGGAGTAGTGAAGCCCAGAGGCCAGATTCACGAAGAGCTTCTTAGGCTACGACAACTTATCTAAGAAGTTCGTAAGTTGCGCACATCGTAAAGTGGACGAATCGGTATTCACGAACGCGTTCTTAAGTGAGACGAGGAAAGTGCAGTTCTCGTACACGAGAGTGGGCATTTGCTGTGGCGACAGGGGCTTCGGCAACACGAACAACCAATCGGAGAGCTCGGCATAGTTCGGATCACGTGGATTCTCAATAGCAACAAACGCAGGCGGCATTTCCGCCAACGCTTGTCTGGGGATCGTGTCCATGCGGTAAAATGTTGACGCTACCACGATTTAAATGGGCCAGAATGCGGAGGCCAGGCTAACCACCTTCGTCGACTGATACGAACTCGATCGCTACGAAGACAACAGTATCTATCAAGGAGACGGCCCGCGCCGCTCGTTTGCAAAGCGGAGCGCAGGGAAACAAATCGCCGCGGTGTTTTTCGCGGCCTTGAGGATGTACGAGCGAGCCGACGTCCAGAAAGATCGTTTGAACTATGAGAATGTCTCGTTACCTGTTCACACTGGAAGCGGACACGCGAGTGTTTGATCGAAGCTCTAGAACCGCGCCGTTGGACCGCGTCTTGGTAAGCGCTTAGTGACCGATCTTTTTCGATTGCAACTAGATGCTGACGTGACACTCGGCAGAGGAAGCTTGGACCGGCATCGCGTAGCTGTCACGAGCTGGTCTAGCTCGAGAGTGTTGACGTACCTTAGTGTCGGACTAAAAAGGACATATTAATACATACTAGGGAGTTTTCGTAGATCATTTTTGCCGTCCCGCAATGCTCTCAACAACTTGTTACGATACCCGGAACTCTACAGTCAAGGCCATCGGCGCGCAGGAGCAGTAGCGGCTTCTTCGTTGCGGAGGGGTTAGCGGAGGGGGAAACGCGGTCTACGAAAACTTCCTACTAATAACAATGCGTACGTACCATATGTTGCGAAGGTGATCCATACGGCGTTTATTTGAGCTCTATATCACACTAAACAAGGAGATAGACTCGATGAAAGCTGTCTCTTTTCGACGAGATCGTTCGCTACTGCTGCCTTTGAAAACAATTGGCGATGACAAGGGAAAGAGAGTGACATCTTAACCGAAAATTAAGGTCAGCGATCAAACTATTTTTACGAAAAGGGTCCACAAGGGTCACGCGGGCATATTCCATTCGGCAAGCCAGCCGGTCGTGGGTAGACGGTTTAGGCCAGGGACCGTCGGAGGAACGCTGCGTGAGAGCGCCTTGCTAGGTACAGTGCCGAGTTAGCCTTTGACGGTCGCTTGGTCGGTGGGATCGTTGCCGTTGTAGCTTTTTTCAGATATCTGTGGATCCAGCGTTCATCCGCGTCGTGGTCGGTTTCGAGTACTTTCTTTTTCTTGCTGCTTGATGCCAGGGCACGTGTGAAGAGCACGTAGATAAATAAATGTCCATTGGTCGTCGCGACAAGCAACGGAGCGACGCTCTCGGCCATGCTGATTTTAGCGTAAAAAATGGCGCAAGGCACCTCTGCAGCTGTCGTAGGATTCTGGCGTAACTTACGCAAAACTTACGAACGTTTCGCTTCGTGCATACGGATTAGTCCGTACGTTTTGTCGTACGCACTTTTTTGGCGTTGGCGTAAGATCGTTTTCTGAGTCTGACCTCAGATGTTTATACGAACTAGAAAAGTGCAAAAAACTTAGTTTTATTAAAATAAAAAAAAAATGCAGCGGGAGTGCGCACTGGGTACGCGCAATGACCGAGTTACGGAATGGTGCAGCTACTGCGCGTGATTGTGCTCCTTCTTTGTTTAGTTTAAATGGTACGCTGGTATAATGCAGTCTCGTCACCACTAGCGTACTTTGTAATTGCGAGCCGAACCAACTTGAGGGATCATCTCTCCCAAACTGAACAAAATCTCCGTTCTGCAGTCACGAGTACGGTGGCTGAAACCGACCTCACCGGGCGAAGCACCCCTGGCGAAGTGACGCGGGAAGCGCACAGCATGGCACTCAGTTTCTTCGAGATGCGTCGTTGGATCGTGCGCAACTTCCCGTCGCGTTCGCAGTGGACCGTGAGCGTGCCCAAGAGCGAAACCCCGCCGCCGGACCTAACGGCACACACGCATCGCCCCTTCGGTCTGACGCGAGGTAAGAGCAAGCTATGTAAGCGGCTACTATTGCAACTCGCTATGGTCAGGACAGAGCAGGACGTGGCCTATTGTGTTCACACTTCTTGGTTCGTGATTGTTCTACTGCGTTCTTATCGCCTAACTTCGCTATCTCATTGGCAGGGGAGGGATAATAGGATGACAGTGATTCGCCACGGCCTACGTTTCTTGATGCTGTCGGTGGCCATAACCGTCATAGCCGAGTTCGTTGTTTGCTGAGCTCCTGCTAACACTGAACTTCCGATTATTGCCAGTCCTGAACTTACCTCGATGCCATGAAATGGCCGTCGTAAAAGCTCGCAGTGAGCATACGCTCAGCAGCAACCGACAAGGATGTGCCGGCCGGTCTGCACTCAATTCGGGGCGTTCACATGTGCACGTGGCTTATCAGGGTCCCTTCTGCAACATGACTGCCTTCATGAAACTCCAGCGGGACTGCTGGAAGGCGTCGGCGGTTTTCTCGAGTGAGCCCGGAGGAATCTGTTCGTGAGTGTTCACCGAAGCGTGATTATCCTGGCTTCGTTCCTGACTGAGCTGATAGCCACCGGCCCATGGAGGAGTTTCCCGCGTGTGCCGAAGCGAGGTATAATCCCGGATGAGGTTTTGAGGGAAGCCAATAGCGGTCGCAAGGAAGCTAAAGATATCCGACTGCCCTCGGTCGCTCTCGTATCCCCACGATGTAGAGCTCGCACTTGTAGCCTTCACTGTGCTTGTCGGACGCGCAAGTTTTCACATAGAACGTTTAGCTCTCTTTCGCTTGGACGCACTTGGCGGTTTACCGGAAGCACATCGTATATCAGAACCGTTAAGGGAACAACTTGAGGGGGGGGGGGGGATGAAGATAGACAAAGGTATTGCATTTATTTCAGTTAGTGAGAGATAAAATAATACAGAGTTCAAGCGTCCTACCGCACTCCTGTGTGGCATGATCGTCGCCACCTTTTTCGATGACTGTTCAAGACGGTTTAAAATCCTCTCTAGCTTTTTCAGAGACTAAACGTGCTGCTACACAATTATTTAGAGCTAGGCGTATAGGGATATTGAGATATATATGTACATTTTACTTGTGCACATTGAGAAATACTACGTCCATTTAGTTAAACAGCTACTGGGATCTGTCTATTTGGCGTCAGATAGCCTGCAGCTATTAAGATAAAATAATTAGTATAAAATAATAGTATAAAATGATTACTACAAAATTAACACTGTCGCGACAAAACAAAACAAAACAAAACAAACAAACAAACAAACAACGAAGCCTAAATGCTTTTGGTGTACAGTGGACAGAAGATCTGAAACGCAAAACGGACAGTGTAGCGCCGTCACGCCCTTCCGCCCGGAAGAATTTGTGCCATATCAGCCTGCTTTTTGGGCATTTTACATCCACCGACTTTTTCAGGCTCAAAGCCGGTTCCCTGTTCCGTCGGTGCCTGGTGCGTGTCTCGACTGCCACGAGCTGTTCTGGTGACGAGCGTGCCTTCAAGAGGATTAGGAACGAAGTGGACTCTCAGCGAGCCAAGTGCGCCGGCGTTCCCATGCCCAACAGCGGCCATACCCAGCAGCAGCGCACAAGACGCTTCTACGGCGCTTTCAGCCCCGTGGACCCTCGATACTCATGACTGTTTTTGATTTATTACACCGATGACCACAGATCGAAAGAAGTCGGAAACAAAGTCTGTTATTGTGCTGTTGGACGCTCTAGTTGTGTGGGATAACAGAAAGTTTTAATAGACCGTACGCTTTCGATCCCAATGAGTGTCTCGAGCCGCCACCATGAGGCCTGCTTCGAGGGGCAGGCACTCGAAGATAAAGCAAGTACGCACTGATCATGATAGTTGTGTGTGCTGCTGATGAGTGCGCATTGACAGCGAGCTTCTACCAGATTACGTTTTCACCGTGAAAGCTGTTAGCATTGAAAAACGGTCGGCTACTTTGCCTACATGGCTTGCTTGTTAAAAACATATCGGGTGTTTTTTTTTACACTTAACAGATTTGTTAAAAAAAAAAGCCGTGAAAGTTACACTAATACACTTATGCGATTTGTTCAGGTGAGTTATACGGCTAGGGGACATAGTATAGGGGGCTAATCGTAACGATCAGTCGGCTAATTAAGTAACATTCGTTAATTAAATTTTTAATTAATAATAATAGACATTGAAAACCACTAAATTTGTAATTTTCAGAAAGACTTTGAGCACGTGAGAAGTGTAGTAGTGCACTAAAGTTACTACTCGTGGAGCAGGCACAAGGGTAGCGGTGGCTATAAGGCGCCCGCGCGATTTTTCCGTCTCTTACCTAGCCCAACCTTGTACCTGCTCCACGAGTGGTAACTTTAGTACACTACTACGCTTCTCACGCGCTCAAAGTATTTATGAAAATGACTGATTTAGTGGTTTTTGATGACGCTGAGCAAGTTTCTATCTGGAACCATATGTCTATTTTCATTATTAAAAAGTTAATTAACAAATTTTAATTAATTGGCCGACTGATCGTTACGATTAGCCCCTATATTGTGTCCCCCTGGCCGTATAACTCACCTGCTCAAACCGCATAAATGTAACTTTCACGGCTTTTTTTTAAACAAATCAATTAAGTTAAAAAACAAAAAAAACAAAAAAAAAACACCCTGTAAATGAATACGATATTCCCCCCTTATATCAAGCGTGACAAAAGTGATTTACACAAATTACCTACTGATATATACCTTTTTTTACGTCTGGAACAAAGACGAACCTGGCAGTTTTGTTTACGGTGTCGTAAAGGACCTCTAGTGAAACATTCACTTGATTCACTTGATTCGTTTGACCGTTGGAAAACGTGGGCAAATAAAAGCGTCGCTACCACCCTATCTATTTTTTTCTTTCTGGTATTATATTTCGAACCATATCAGGCACGTATCCAGGGCGCTCCGCGCTCCCGGGCCCCCCCCCCCCCCCCCCCCCCGAAATTTTCCATTTTGCTGGGACCCCCCTCCCCCTTCCCTCATACAGCATTTTGCCAGCGGGGCGGGCCCCCCCGAAACAAAATCCTGGCTACGTGCCTGTCCATATATACAGTCTCTTATTCTATTCTCGACCTCCCCAAACCTGTCACGTATCTGGTGTTTTAAATGCTTCCCCTGTCAGCAAACCAGACGATAGGAACGTTAACCAACAGACTTGCTCCAAAACTCGAAGCGCCTCATCGCGGCGTAATGCCACGTTATGCATTGTGGAAATCATTGGGCGCAGCAAAAATCTATACCCCTGCCCGTTTCGATCTGGATGAACATCATCGACGCCTTCGTGCGGTCATGTGCATCACTACTGCGTGGTGCAGGCACGCAGCCAGTGACTTTGTTTTCGGGGGGGGGGGGGGGGGGGGGCCCGCCCATGACGAAATGTTGCATGAGGGGGAGGGGCGAGGAGGGTCCCAGGCACCAATTGAATTTCGGGGGGGGGGGGGCCGGTCCCCGTGGGCCGCCCCCCTGGATACGTGCCTGGCGTGGTGCACGTTAAAGACCCCAGGCTAGTCGGGTTCTACTTCGCACTGGCTAAATTGTCTCATCTAGCAGCGAGTGACTCGTCGCAAGTTTGAAATGGCTGACCAACTACACGCTGTATAAATATCCCCGAAACCCCAGTTATTAAAAAGAAAAAAAAATGCATACGCGCTCCTCTCCTGGCTACACAATTCCCAGAATGCAAACGCGCGAGGCGACGGACTTATGGAAGTAGTTATTAGCTTTCAAAGCTGCTTTAAGCTGCAAAAACGCTCGTGCAAAAATTGTAAAAAAAAAAAAAAAAGGCAGATTGAGCGTAAAGTAAAGAAAGTAGTCGTTTAATCAGGCGAACTTGTGCCTGCAACTAAAACACAAGGATCACCATATATACTGCGACAGCGATAAAAAAGGCGATTAATTCGCTACTGCCAGTCACGGCCACTGATCCTTACTAAGGGGCTTGATGGCGCATTGAGCGAACAGGTAGCGAAGCCACCGGAAGTAAACGGCTTGTCCCGGAAGGGAGCGCTTGACAGGCATTTCAACTCTTGCGAGTGCTGGTTTGAGCAGCATCCAGGGCGCTGATTGTTTCTTGTAATCTCAAGAGATTCTGCGTGTTGCGTAGTAACAGCGCATGCAAAACCGAACAAGGCTCCTAGGAAGCCATTCGATGTGAAAATTTTGAGATTCTAGTTGATCAAGTGTGCAGCTTATGTCCCACGTTCAAATGCCTTATTCTCGGGATTTAATTAAACACGGGATTATTAAAACCCCCTCAAAAAAACGTTCAGCCTTTCCACTCTCGTGAAGAAGGAAGACCAGCGGAGCTGTACTCGATACACTGTGTGCTTCTTCTTCGTCGTCGTCTGTTTTTCGCGCTGTTTCCTACGATGAATTCCCACCAACGCACCCAACTATCCATTCTTCTATTATAGCTGGAAAGGTTGCCGCCATCTACGAGCGACGGCGGAAACCATACTGGTTGTGTGCTTGCCGCCGTCGCTTATAGATGGCGGTAGCTGTCCAGGTAGGTTTGTGTCGACATACACGGACACGATCCTGGGGAACCCTAGCCCTTAACAGCTCCGCTGTAAAACAGAAGAAATTGTAGACCAAAACATCGACTGAATGCACTAACAAGTCCAGCAGACCCCTGATTTCCGGGATTAGCATCGAACTTACGGTTGCATCACTTGCGCCAGGCTCGGAGAGCAGCTATGCTCCATCCAACGCCCTTAGACGCTTTTCAGCAGCAGTGTATGGGTGCCGCCAAACAACGCGCTGGCGCTGTTTTCTTCGTCACTTCGCTTTGGCTCGCCGTGCGCGTTGGTTGGCTGAACGTCTGGTGCTGGCGATCGACGCATCTCCAGCGTTATTTGTGAAGTGCTGCCAGTTCGTTGTACATTCAGCGGATAACTGCTGGAATTGGTAACCGTGCAGCACGATCGTGGTGCAGGCGCTTTCTTCTTCTTCAAACTCGACCGTTTCTGGGTAGGTTGTCGCGTTCGCCACCTGGATGAAAATAAACCATTCGCCAAAAGTTTACCAGCACAAAATGCCGGACGAACAGCCAGACACCACCAGTACCGGAAGATGCAGACAATGGTGAAACCAACCAGTGCCCGCTTTTTTGCGTACGTTTTGATGTGTTCTGAACAGTCCAGGAAGCGGGCTGGCCATTAAAGATAAAGTGGACTCGACAGCGAAGGCAAAGATGGTCAGGACTTTGTGGGCCATATTTTGAACTGCGCTGCGTTCGGTATCACGTATCGCCAGTGGATGAACACTACGCTGGTACAGCGCCAGCAGCGTAATCTCTGGCCTCTCTGCGGCGTCAGCTCAGGTAAAGGTGGCGGCAAACCGCTCTGCGTATTAAAGTGCGTATTCGCCAATCATCAGCGTCATTACTGGCGCGTTTCTGGGCGGTAAAGATGATGAGTTTGCTTTACGGGCTCTGGCTGGTCGTCTGCTCACTACAAACAACCGCATGGCAAAGCAGGGGAAGGTCTGGGGAACTGGACGAAATAATGTCTGCTGTTCCTGGGTGAAGAAAATCGGCATTTAATATCTCCGATCGTCGATCCCGTCTCGGTATCTGGATGGATCGCCAAAGTGGTTCGTTACTGATGCCGTCCGTTTATTGAAGAAAATAAACATTCTCTGGAAGAGGGCAATGCGCGCATTGTTTGCCGATTACAGGTGCTGCGTGGTACTCCCGCACCGGTGGTGGGGAAGAAAGTGGCTGAAGGGCGGAAGTGTATGCGTAACGCTGGGCGGCTACAGGGCAGCAAACGCCTCGCTGGTCATCGGTGAAAACATGCCCGTCATCCGTCATCAGCCTGCGTTGGTACTCACCGTCGTGGACAACCATGGCAGCGTCTGGCTGTGGGTGATGCGGTCTGGCGCAAAGAATGAAAGACGTCTGGAAGCGTTCAGCCTGGTCGCCGTTGAGTCGCGCAACTGGTCTGACGCAGCCGACCCTACAAGCGCGAGCTGCAGGCTTTCAGTGTTCCTGTCAAGCACGCGCGCTCATGCAGTGCATGCACTGTTCAGGGCCACATGCTAGCGCTTGTACTATGGGCTGCGTCTGGACTTCAGCTGAAACGAAGTATACAGACCTTTCGTGGATCGATCGCAAGAGATTTGCGTTACCGGCGGGAGCTCTTGCCGCCACGTTGAGCACGAATTGAGCACGCGTCCTGCGGGGCTCAAAATTCGCAGCTTACGATATATGAAAGTCCCTAGTTTTCAAGAACTCCCGTGCACTTTGAGAACCTTCAATTCGCTCGTGCACACAGGCGAGCAATTTCACCTCGACAGCTTTATTCATTGGCTCAATCTGGCTTCGTCGACATCGCAAAATCCGCCAATAGCCATCATCGTCGTGTGTGCGGCAATCGGCTAGCTCTCATGACCAATAGGGGATTTCTGTCACAGTTTAGTCGGTGCCGACGGGCGCCTGCTGGTTACGAATCTCCAGTTTATTCTTGTTTACCTGACCAGCTTTTCCGTTCGCAGTAAGCAATGAGCCTCCCCGTGAAAGCGCGTGCCACAAAATTGCGCGAGATGTGGCGAAAGCGACTAATCGTTTACCGAGAATAGCAACTTTGGTGGCGTGGAATCGATGTGGTGGAAGCTCGCTCTCAACGCGAGCTGCATGGCAATGCAAAGAGCTATGTCGGCCATAGCATCGGCACGTGATTGCACATATTTGCACCGTGAAACATGTGCGTCTGTAACTATTCCTGTGATGGCGATGAGGTTGAAGCTAAGGGGAGGGAGAGAATGTCCAATGCTTCGTTTGTTTGTTTGTTTTGGGTTGTCGAGGAAGAAGGAAGTCAGGCGAGTTTTAACCTTTCTCTAGAATAAATCGCTATCACAGATCTCGATTGTAATATTGCGGATCGGGATACCCGTCGGCGGCACCACCGGCGGCCGTTACTTGACACCAGGGGGGCTATGTTGCGCTTTTGGACTCCCAGGAGACTAGGAAGAGGAAGTGACGTAGGTGTGAATGAACGTATCTCGCATCGCGAAACTCACCGTCATCAGCGACTCCACCAATCAACATCCAAAGAGCGTTGTTGACGTCACTTCCCTCTTCCCAGTCTCCTGGGAGTCCAAAAGCGCAACATAGCCCCCAGGCAATACCCGCAAGCCTATAGGAAAAACACACAACAGTAGGACTATTGAAGCTTGTATACTGTGCTCGAAGGCGAGTATTTTTGATGCGCTCAGATCATATATCGGGTGTTTGGGGATCTAATCGGTATTTGTCAAACGTTCGAAAGCTGATTAAAAAAACAAAAGTGCCAGAGCACCACAGACTGTGCCGCCGTCGCTTGCTTCAGTTGCTAAATAAATGACACGTTCAACAAATGAACGACAAGCTTGGAGGTTTAGTTCGTCACAGAAGCCCTCACTGCAGTTCTTAGCAAAAACTTGCACCACAACTATTATGTGCCAAGCGCTTGAAACGATGCGAATGTTCCCAGCTAAAGACCCTCTAACTTACCGTCTGCTAAGTGCCGATGACTTTGAGTTCACGAACGACTCCACATTGTCTCTCATCAACCCTTGTCTCACTGAACCGCATCACCGTTTACGCCCAACAAAGTCGCAACCCTCAACCACAAAACATTTATTTAAGAAAAGATTTGTATTTTAACAGTTTCATCGTCGAGAACAACCTACTAAGGTAAGAAATTGCAGTTTCCCCGTTTCTCTAATATAGTCTCATGCATCAGCTGGTGTCAAGCGATGGCTGCCGGTGGTGCCGCTTGACCCCAGCAAGACAAGCCTCGATCCGCTATCCAGCCTACTACAATAAACACCATGGTCTTATACCCTTTGGTGGCTATACCCTTTGTAACCGCCCGTTACAAAGGGTATAGCCATTAACATCCATCCATCCACCCTGAGATTTGGGGATGGGAATAAAAAAGAGTAAAAAGAAGTGAAGAGAGAAAAGTAAAGTTAAAGGGCCCATGAAACGAATTTTGGGTTGGGATGAATGATTTTAAATTGGGACTTTACTAATCGCATATCGTTTAGTTGGTCAAAAGAAAGAGGCTAGAAAGTCAAAAGTCAGCTTTTCGGTACGAACATTTGAAAATATAGCGGGCTATTTTGTACCTTCTTGCCTTCGAAAACTCTCCGCCTTTTCACTATGATACATCCGCGGTTCCAAAGGCGCGTCACCGGCGCCAAACTGACGTCAGCAGAGCCCAGCTCACGCATTGGACACGAGAACTGCGTCACTCGGACGTATGCGCTCGTCAACAATCAATCCGTCAACGAATATTTGGAGTCGCGTTCGTGGCCAATGAGTGCCCTGACAGAACTTATCGTCACTGGGGAATGACAAGTTCTATGGTGTGCATAAAAAGCACGGTGGAAGCTAGGAGTCATCGCACCGGTGCCGAAGGAATGTCACGACCACGTGATTTCACAATTCGCATTTGAGTTGAGGATTAAAGCTAAGGAGGAAGAAGTAGGAAAATCGTTTCATGACCCCTTTAAAGATGAACATGAGCGGAGGCAGTGCAGTAGGCACTGTGATGCGCTGTGACGGGGCCGATACTCTGAGCGCAGTTCATAGTGGCTCTGGAAGAGCTATGCGTATAGTCATCCGGCTGAAGCAGTGGGAACAATTCAGGGTCTTTCCACTGCAGAGACAACAGATTCGGTGTGATTCGCGAGTACTTTACCAGATCAGTGAGTGATACCGGGTAATAATACTTGAGCTAGCTTTCGTGCAACAAGGTTTGTGCAAAATTAAGGCAGATGATTTTGTTGCAGCGGCCGTGTCCAACGTAACGAAAAAAAATATATACAAATAAACATTTCTTGATGTTTTCCAGCAAGAAAAGTATTCGAAACGAGCTTTTCTGCGGTCAAACTACTCCAATTCGACACGCGCTCCCCGCAGTGACCGCGTAAGAAAAATGGGTGCAACAGAGAGCGCGAAGAAAACGAAGTTTGAGCGAGCATCGACGTTCAAGAGCGCGTGCCTGCGCGAGCTTTAGTCCACGTAGAACCAGCGTTCGAAGCGTACCAGACGGCTGTCAGTCTTGCACGGTGTTCTGTAATGTCACGCTGTAACCACCAATAACTGGAACAGCAGCGAGCAAGGTGAGCGAAAAGTCTCCATCACTAGCCCCTACGCAATCCCGCCCTTTCTTCGCCCTTGCGGGTATCGGGGCTCTCTTCGATCAATGCTTTTGCATGACGTGCGTCTCGCCGGGGTGAAGGCACCCCTGCTCGGGCGGGGCTGCTTCACCTTTGACCGATGGTCCTCGCATTTATGAGGATGAATGTGAGCATTGTGCGAGTGGAGTTTTATTTTCTCTCGCCTATCATTTCTAGCATGGTGTTCCCAATTTGGTACATCTCGGTCGTTCTGGCCACCCTGTGCCTCGGGAGCGGCTCACATGCCTTGGGAAGGCGACGGAGGACGAAAGAAGGTACGCGGTGCACTTCGCCGGACGCGATTTCCTCATAATTAAATCTCGCATTTGTCAATCCCGCTAATTGCAACTAGTAATCTCGAACACAGCCGAACAGATGCTCGCGCCCCTGGCTTTCAGTCCCCGCTGATCTGTCGTCAGTTTAGCAGACATTTCGGATCAGTCCAATAATTCTTGGGAACCTGGAAATCTTACTTCGATGATCTGATGCTGTCACTAGCTGTACGACGCAGACAGTGGTGCGTTTAGCGAAGCCTCTTTCTGAAGCTAGTGAATACCCGGCTTGCACGTGATATCATTTCGTAGTGCTGGTGATTATACCTCTGTACTGCTTGCTTTGAAGTGCCAGTTCGATCGTGTTACATTGTCACGACAAAAAAAAAAAAAAAAACAAAAAACAAAAAAAACGCATGTGGTAGGTTTATTTTGTGACAAACAAATTATGAAAAGCGGAGAAGCGGAGCTTAGCAGAAATAGTTTTGGGTCTTGATGTTGGTGTGGCTGATTTCGAGAGGCCGAGGATTGGTACTTCGCTTTATTTGTTCTGGTTGCCGAACCCTTCCTATATTTACTTATAAAATAAAAGAAACATCGCTCAATGAGCTTCATGCATCCCTTGCAGCAAGCAAATTTATAGTCAGCGCGGACTTCTTTTGGTATATAGGGTACATTCATGGGTGCAATTTAGTCTGACATATTTGTCTTTTGTGAACACCCGTCAACAACGTGCTTCGTTTCGCACTAGCAAACTTGATCTCCAATCCAGGAATAGAAACGACATAAATAGCTGATGGACGTTATAGGGATACACTCCATTGACCGTTTTCGCCAGACAGCAGCCTTTTTTTAAGTTAGGATGTCACCTGCCTGGGCAAAACATTCGCCTTTTTGTTTTTCTCACCGGAAGCGGCTTAATTTAGGACGACTTTTAACATTATATTTTTATACGTGTTTTCACACTTTTAAAATATTCAAAATATATTTATACTCCGTTTCGCTGGAAGTGCGAGCGCAACAGAAGCTACAGCTCCGGGTTTTCAGCGCCTCAGCCAAGTGCAAGCATCGTTCAGGACAACATGCTTGTGTTTGTAGCTTCGGCTTCGCTTTCTCGCAAAGTGAAACAAACTATAGTTTCATCTCTCTCTCTCTCCCTCTCTCTCGATCACGCGCTTCATGTCGTCTATGTTAAGTCCCTCTTTGCCCACGTTGCAGAGGGTACTCGCGCATACGCTGCGCGACGCAGTTAGCGGTATCTCGACATCGGTGCGTGTGTTCATTTTCTTAATATACGTAATGTTTCGCTTTATACACAAACAATAGGCCCTTTTCAAAAGTTGTAGACATCTAGTGAAAGCCTAAAAAGCTTCAATATTGCCCCGCATATAGCGGCGATAGGATCAAAAGCTCGCTGAAATCAAGTAGCCTTACCTTCGCGAATCGAAGGCGTCGTAAAAGGACCGCTTTCCTAAATAAAATGCCCCGCTTTCTGCTCTACGCTTATGAAGACGTTCACACTTCCTGGTGTGGAGAAGCTGTGGGATGCAGCCATTTGAGCGTCGGGTTTGGCTCTGGAGAAGGGGACATACTGGCTTCTAAAAATAATCAGTTATGGCAAAGCTACTGGCTTCAGCGCGTGGCTTTATCTAGAGTCATATTTTCACGAGAACGCGTGCAAATGAGTACGATATACCCCGTTTCACACTAAGTGCGAGCGTAGCAGCAGCTGTAAGAGCGAGCTCCGGCCTTCCAGTGCCCCTGCCAAGCATACGCGCTCGTGTAGTGCAAGCACCGTTCAGGACCACACGCTCGTGCTTGTAGCCATGGCTTCGCTCGCACATAAAGTGAAACAAACTATAGACGAAGCCACGCGCTCGTGCCTGTATGCTTTGACAGCGTTGTTTGCTATACATGAAACGGAATATTAGCGCCAAGCTATTTCGGTGGCGCCCTCTTATAGTCCTTCTCCGGTTGACGTCCCGACCAGGAATTGCCTTGCCTTGAAGCCACGAGTTGTGATACGCATGGCTACTTATGTTCAGGTGCGAACGGCAAGTTCGATGGTGTGTGCAAAAGGCACGGTGAAGGCTTGGAGTCATCGCATTCTTATAAACCATCACCGTCAATGTTGACAATCTGACATAACTCTTATTTCCGTCAGTGGAAGCAGAATTAATTCCACTTATGTCCTTATTGGCGACGTTTGCGATCGAAAGCGTCGCTGTGGTTGGCTGGCCACGATTGGCCGAATGCTGACTATGACGTCAGCAAAGGATTTCCCATCGACGGAAATAAAAGAAATGTAAGAACTTGAATTTTGACGGTGTTGGCCGCGTTGCTTTGAAAGTGCAATGATTTCAAGCTTCCACCATGCTAATTACAAAATCATCGAACTTGCTGTTTGCAAGGTAATGACGTCACGAGAGAGAATCATAGGAGGGCGCCAGCCAGACATCTCGCCGCTAATAGAGAGCGTTTGACCAACCGGGAATGCCGACCACAGCGACGCTTTTGGTCACGCACGCCCATAATAGGGTGTCTTTATAATAATATAATAATATTTTATTATTCCGTGCCTCAGAACGACTGAAGTCAGTCTTGGTATGAGGCACATGCGTACAATGAACAAAACACATGCGGGAATGCTACATGACTATGAATCGTAAGAGTGAAATTTCAAGTTCACGTTTAAAAGAGATGAAATCTGTAAAAGCATCCAAAGACGATTTCGATGAAATGTCATTAAAACAGAGCTGCATACGGGTGGTCGGACAGAGCTTCTCCTGTGAATCAGGATAAAACAAGCACGCGTGTTGGCTGAAACGTACCGGAACATGAAAATTAAAAGAACATACCAAGCTGCTATCTATCTGGCCATGAATTATCTTGTGCATCAGTAGCAAAGCTCTCGCAGTTGTGCGTGCCTGTGCATGCTGATAGCGAGCTACCACAACGTTCATTCTGAGCCATCAACCATACTGTTCTAGGAAGACGATAAGTTGCTTTACTCAGGGCTTGGGCTAATGGCCACATCTGGACAAAGGTTTACCGTAACATAAGTTCATTCTACTTCGCCAATAATTTAAATCACAGCAACTCTAAAAAAAGAAAAGGTCTTGTAATTGTTTGTTTGCGTTAACAATGTCGTGCTTTGAATGCGTATAGCTTCTAAAGGAACTTTCACCGCGTGGACGTTAGCTCCAAAGGCCCCCTTCACACAACATCGCTTTACTGCGTTTGACTACGTTGGGGGGATATAGTATGTCAAGATACGACCCCGAGTTACCGGGACATCTGAGCTTCGTATGCCGGGTGGAAACCAGTTCAAGGAGAAGCTTGGCACGCAGTGTACTTAGCATGGATGTTCCGGTAGCTTGAAGTCTTATCTTGACATAATGCAGTCAAACGCTACTGTGTGAATGGACTTTTAATGCTAGTTCCTTTAAAACTATGAGTGTGTGTCTGCTGTGTCAGAGTTTCCTTTACGAGATGAGAAAAAGGTATGAACAATATTTTAATGTTACTAATACAGGACGCAGCAGGCGCGAGTTCGACCCTTTAGACATCAAGAAGCGCAAAATAATCACTGGCGAGTACTTACGATGACAGAGAGCGGAAGCTATTTACTGTAATACTGTATAGACCAGTGGCTTAGATTTAATGTGGTGCTGGTGGTTGGGAGAGGGGTGGGGGTGGGTAGGGGTATAGGGGGTTCACAAAAATAAGGGAAAGAGAAAAGTAGAGAGACCAATCAGAACTGAAGCTTTAAAGAGAAAAACAAAAACTTTTATTTATTAGTGCTTCTTACTTTTTCTTACCATTTTGTCTACTCGAAATTGTTATGGTTTTTCAAAACAGGCTTGCTGTGGCGTTTCACGACAGGGAGCGTAGGTTGGTTGGTGCGTCAATGAGTACCATTTTGCCATCCAACCCTTTTTTTTTCTTTCTATACTATATGGGCCTCTTGTGCGCGCCGACGGCACTTGACGCAACAAATACTGTCCTTACCAGGAGACAAACAGGCACCAATGCATCCATGTGCCAAACAGACGGTTTTAGTAAAGTGCCCTTGCTGAAACGATCAATACATCGTTCCGCAAAAGAAGGTCTTCTGCCAGATGTCATTCTTAAATGTTTCTATGTTTGCTTCCCTCCTTCGTAGCATGTTCGCGTTTTACATGTGATAGCATAGCTTTATTTTGCAGATGCCACAAAACAGACCGATTTCACCAAACGGTCGGTGCACGAGTGATGACGTCATAACTTCAGTCCACGGGAGGCAGGCGGCGCAGCATGCGCCCGCGCACGCGCAAAGTAGCAGCAAGGTTGCCGCGCCGTAATAAACAAAGAAAAAAACAAAAAGACGAAGAAAAAGTGCATTGCAGTAGAGGCGGTGTAGCCGAACTGGTTGCTGAGGTCGGTCCATTGAAGGGGTTCGGTTTGAAACTTTATAAATGGATCGCGCGTGCCGTCATTCAGCCGCGCTGGTGGCTATTCCTGCTCATTACTTGCCTCGAACAGCCTATTTTAGGGTGAAACATTCATTCGGCAGAATGAACACCCACGGCCGACAAACCACCAGCATGAAGGGCCATGTCGTGTCAGTACACACTATGTATATACAGAGGACATGTGATGTAACTGCGCTGGGAGCAATATTGCTTTCTGGTGACACACGCCCTGCTTGCTTGTTACTTGTTTAGGACTACCAGTCAGCTTAGCAGGGCATGTGCGGTCATGCGCACAAAGCACCAGAAAGGCAGGGCAGACAATGTAGGCGTGTAAATTCCCTCTGATCGACCTTTAGCAGTGATTCTCTAATGGAACTTCACGGAGGCATCCGTTGGTATTCCCCGAGCAGCATACCGCCTCCTTAAAGGGATGCTGAACCGATATTTGAAATCTCATAATTATTGCCCGAGCGGGCTTCACGGAGTGGTACTGTACCAAAAAACGACATTCAATCAGACGGATGGTGCCCGAATTATTGTATTTCTTTGAATTAAGAGCGAATCCTCGGCCGGAAGCCGCCGGTGCGAGCAAGTCCTTCTGAGAGCAGGCGTAGCGGAACTGACGTGCGCATTCTCGGCGCCCCCAGCGCCCCTGGTGCCTCCGCGCATTCTCCTCGTTCGTTGGTGCTCGCCTTGATTCTTCGCTCGGCGGCTGTTCTCAAAGCGGCTGGTACTGGTGTTTTGGAAGTTATGCCGCGGAACTGCTGGTGCTGCTGCTGTTTGCTGCTGCTGCGGCTGCTGAGGCTGCTGCTACTGCTGCTGTCGACGATTTTTTACGTCGCCATACTAGTAAAGAGATCGCAAAAGGCAATGCCGAGCGCCGACCACCCGAGGTCGCGGAAATCCAAAATATGGGGCAGAGCCCGCGTGGTACTAACAATAACAAACGCCACCCGGCTTAGCGCCTGGCTTGGCTTGCCTCCGTCTGTCTTTTGAGGCGAATGAGAATGCGCACGTCACGAAGCGAGCTTTCCACGACGCTCACCAGGGGTCGCGTAAAATTGTATTTTTCGTCTTTATTCAATTTTATACGCCTTCTCGCTCAAAACAACGTCATTTAGAAGTAAAGGACATGCTATGTATGCCATTGCGACCAAGAATTTCCACCCAAAATTTCGGTTCAGCATCCCTTAAGAGTTAAGTGCGCTTTGTCGCAACACGTGCCCTGATCTGCAGAGAAACGCGGCTACACGATGACAGAATGCACTTCTCCCGTACCTGTTTGTTCACCGATTTCAACATTTTAATGGTGCTGTGCAAAGATTTTGCACTTTCAGTAAATACCGCTTAGAATTAGTACTAAACATTTATAAACTATGAAACGTACACTAGTATTTTCCCCCTCGAGGTGATGACAGTTGCTCTAAACAAAATGAGATAACAACTTGCAGCGTCACCGCGTCAACTCGCAGGCAGTACAAGAGGTCGCCTCTGTACGTTTACTATATCACCGAACCAACCAATCACGCACTGAAACGGAGTATAGCGCGACTAAGGAAACACAGTTTACGTGGCTCCAGAGCATTGTCTTTCCTGCAGTGTTTGCGTATTCATAAGGAAGCTTCCCTGCCAGGGGGACGCATCTATTTTATATATATGGGTGGTTTCATCTCAAATCGGGCAGGCTAAATCACGCGATTGCGGCTCACACGATTGCAGACATACAACCAAAATATTACATTTTTAGATTATTTTTTCTTGTAGTCGACTAATATATATAACAAAAATATTTAAAATAAAAATTTACACAAATGGGGTTTTTGAGAAAATCGATCTCAAACTTTCAACATTTGTTATTTCTTACAACGTTTACGTGAAGGTAGCGGAGCGGCTAGTTAACAGATCATAATGATATTATTATATTTATAATGGGCTTGCTTTGGGCTTTATATAGAGCCAAAGAAAGAAAATTTACCTTAGGTGCAGACAAAGTAATGACCTGTAAAATTTGACCAAAAATCGACCTGAGTGACGAGTTTGACATTTTTTTTTTAGAAAACAATCAAATTTCTAAAAATATTTGAATACGTCAAGGTATCTTTATGGCACTTATTGAATGAGGGGAAAAAGTTAAAAGGGTGTAGAAAAAACACTAGCGCCAGCAGAGGGTGTCAAACACGCGACCTGCGACAGCAGGCAAAACACTAGTTTCTGCCACTGCGGCTTCTACGCTTCGTAACTCGAGAACAAAAAATCTGGGGAACATGCGGTTTGCGCCCTCCTTCATTTGAGAAATGCCCCCAAAACATATAATTTGTTTTCGTCAAAATTAAAAATTAGACCCTTTTAGCCTGCCCGATTTGAGAGAAAACACCCATATATATATATGCAGGGTGTTTCACGAAATGTGGACAAATTCGATATTGCGAAAACTACGCGTCGCACCAAAAAAAGGCTTGTGTCGTTTTGGTCCTGGGCTAGGAGCTCTTTAGGAAAATTATTAAGGTCCAAGATAATTACACTGTTAATTATTTTGCGTAATTAACTTTTATTGCTAGGCATCGTCAAAAAACACTAAATCAACAAATTGCAGTACAATAGAAAGCTCATGAAACATTTTACGGCTTTCTGAAAAACCGTACATATTCGACGGGTTTTTAAGCTTCGGTTTGTTATCGGAGCGCATCTCCGCCCCGACTAGCATCGCGCCCCGTGGAGAGATAAGCGCATTCAACCTCTGCTGCGCTGTCATCGCGCGACGCAGCAGAGGCTGGTTGCACTATCTCTCCACGGGGCGCTGTGCTGCCGGGGCGGAGATGCGCTCCGATAGCAAACCGAAACTTAAAAACCCGTCGATATACGGTATTTCATATAGCCGTATATATCAGTATATATCGATCGTTATGCAATTTGTATGATTTAGTGTTTATCGATGATATAGCAATTTTCTATATGAAACTATTCCTATATACATAATATTATAGAGTTAATTACGTAAAAATAATTAAAAATCTAATTATCTCGACTTTAGCATTTTCCTACGTAAGTTCTAGCCGGACCAAAAGACACAAGCCTTTTCTGTTGCGCCGCGTACTTCACAATATCCGAATTTATCTACTATCATGAAACATCATATATATATATAAAGGGGAAACGATTTTTCGGCACAATATTTGTATACCCACATTTCTACGATCTAGCCATTATGGACACATATACGGTATGTGCGTGTGAGAAAGGCACGGAATGTCGTTGAATCATTTTCTTAGCTGTTTTTCTTCTGTCAAGGTTTTTGGAACAGACACGGGGATGTCCGCCACGTCCAACGATTGAGAACCACTGTTCTGAGGCAACCCTACTTGACCGAGAAACATTCTTGCGTATCCGAAACGAAGGAGCTCCGAATTTAGCGAGTCGGCATTTTTCATCTCTGTCCCACGCTCATTTGTGACAAACGTCTCCTTTTCTGTTTTCTCTTAAACGGTCAATGTGAAGTTGCGGTTGACTCGTACATACCATGCCGCCTAAGATGATTTCAAGTTTTCTTTACAACGATCGATGTCCCAAGCGAACAAACGACATTGAACTCACGCGCGCGACAATTTATTCGGTGCAATGCCTATTTTTGTGTGGCTGACGATTCATTTTCGTTTCTGGGTGCTTAGTTGCCGACGCCTGCAAGACCGAAGGCGTTCGAGTGAGTGAATGCAGAGCGGCGTTTTTCGCCGAGCTTGAGATGCTCGGAAGAACAAACCAAAACTTCCAGCACACAAATTGCACGTGAGTAATATATTTGTTTAATGGTTCTCGGAACGCATAGATGGTATCCGTATCAAGTGTGTGCCAAAGTGCTGTTTTGCATGTTGTAACGTTTCAAGCATGGAATGACTTTTATGTGGCGTTGAAATCAGCCAGACGCTAGTGCAGAAATGTCACCATCCATTAGCTATTTCCACAGACAAAGTTTCCAGGCATAGATTTAATGCAGTGGTGGGCCATACCACATCATCGCTCTCTTCGACAACCACTTGGGTATGCGAGGTTTGTTGATGCCGCTATGCATAGGCGCACTTTATCGTTATTGTTGAGCTGTTAATCGATAATGACAAATTGATAAATGTATATTATAATTCTTTCACTCTTAAAAATTAAGCACTATTTTCTCAAGGTCGATTTTTAGGAAAGTATCGAGTAACCATAATGACATAATAGAGCCATCAATGGTCGCTTAGGGGAATTGGCTCCCTCTCAAATTTGTGGTAATTCAATTTATCACACCACACCATAAAGTACCCATAACTTACAGAAGTAGATGAATAGAGAAATGTATGGGCTCATTACATATTTGCTAACGATTTTTAGAATATTGACACGAGTATTAGCACTTCGTTTTCTGGGTTTTGCGCTGGGTGGCAAGTAGAACTAAAATATTACCTGTTTCAAGGTTGTACTCCAAACTTGAGTGCTGCCTGGTGACGGAATACGGAATCCAGGGCTGCTTGGACAAGAGCGTGATCACCAAAGCCATTACAAACGCATTGCGCGAGCACCAGAACTACGACAACTGTCCCAAGGGACTCTGCGATCCTTCATCCATGAATGGTAGCTTCAAGATCATGCGCGACATGGATGAAAATCTCCACGGTCGCGAATCCGTTTCGCGACTGCTCAGCGCTCACAGCCGGAAGGTGAAGAGAGAAGTCGACCCCCACCTCGAATCACATTTACCTGAAGGTGCGAAAGAAGCAAAAAGCTACGTCGAGGAGCACCTCAAGTCTTCCAAACACAAGAACAAAAGAAAGATCAACAAACGGAGCCACAAGGGCAATAAAGTCAAGAATCACACACTCCCTGGAGATGAACTTGCGCGAGATCAAACCGATCTGGGCCACGCAAAGAGCGACGGTGACGTTCAAGTAATCACGCCCAAGACATTTGCGAATAACACTGAAATCTTCGGGAGTATTCACAACTCCAGCCACTCGAATACCACAGGAGGTAGCAGTGCTCAATCAAAGGTAGAAGTCGCGTTGAACACGTCAAAGCGCCCCGTACCAGATATCAAAACAGGATTCTCCGCGACTATTGAGAAGGACGCAGGATCAACTGTGACATCCGGACTCGATAATGACAAAGCAGCGGAACAAAAACAGAATCTGGGAGAAGTTAAAACTAATGCAAGCGTCAATGACCAGCCGATTTCTCCCGCGTCCATAAGCATCGAGGTAATGAAAAAGAACGTATCTCTGTCTGAACTCGGCAGAAAGTCAAGAAAAAATCACCGCAGAAGGAAACATCACAGGGGAAAAAATACGACAAAGGTAGCGCAAGGCAAGTCGCATTCCGTAAAACATTCTACGGTTGGCGATGGAGTAGTACTCGCACAAAATAGTTCTAATTCATCTAACGCTTCGCCAGCTCAGGTGCATGGCGTGAGTGGCAGTAATCCTGGAAATGCACAAAAAGGGGATGACGAAAGTAAAGGTAAAGTAGCAGATTTAGACAACTTAGGAAACAAGAAAATTAGGGACAATAATGCATCACGGATTGACCATACAGGAACTGCTAGCGAAAAAGAATCCTTGAAGCCAAATATCAGTGAGACAAAGAAACATCTGAAACAGGGGCCCCTTCACAATGAAATCAACGGAACTCGTCCAGCGTCAAACGCAGATCCAGCGGTGCCCAATAATAAAAAAACCCAGTTACAAACGGCGTACCAGTCGATGGGGAGCCGAAGTTAAATGGTCATTTTGATACGGCTCTGAAAAACAAAAGCACTGCTGGCGAGAAAAACGATGATGAAGCAGGTCCCTCACTTGATGCCATTCCGAAAGCCAATGGGGTTGGCAAGGCCACGAAGTCCCCATTAGGCGACGGGAAGACGAAAAAGGCGGCGTTGAGCGAAAAAGAAACGAAAATAGAAAAGGAGCTCATAGGCTCGATTATCTCCGTAGCCAATTCGAGCAAACTCAAAAGAAGCGGAGATAAAGAAAAATCAGTCAACAGTTCAGCAGTTCAAAAATCAGAACGCAAACGTGATAACTCATCCAGTACAATTTCAGGTGAGATGAACAATCATAACGCGGAAGGGACGATTACATCTTCCAAAAACAAACACAGTGATTCGGCTCCCAAGATTGAGACTCCGAATTCTGTGAAAGACAAGACGCTTGTAGAAATCAGAGGAAATCTGAGCCTTGTAGAGAAGGAAGATGACATGAAACCGGCTTTATACCGGAAGAGCGATGATGTAGGCAAGAAGACCTCAAGCCTTTCCAAATCTGCTCCTTCTGGGGATCCAGCGATAGGCGCACCAATATTGCACGAAGAAGTTCCCGACATAAGCCTCGCTGTCCACGTACTTGATAAAAAGCGGGACGACAGTTCTTTGGATGGAGACGCTTTAGTTCCAAAGTCGGCCTCAAAGATCCTACCGAAAAATGAAATAAAGTCGGGGAAAAGTAAGAACGAATCAGGAGTGCAATCAACTGGCGGAGTTTCGGACTTGGCGGAAAACAAAAATAGATCAGCAAAGTCATCATTAAAATTGAACGTAAGCAACGGAGTGTCGGGGCCTAGTGACACCACTGATGTCGATCTGAAAGATTCAAATCAAGTGTTTGGGAGTGGACCATTGATCGAAGTGCGTGGAGGCAACAAAGGAGGAACCTTTGAGAAGCAAATGGTTCACTCGTACGAAACAGGAGTTGGAGAACGCTTACATGGATCCAGAGTAAGGGACAGTTTGGTTGACGACCTCATGGACCAGTACGTAAATGGCGCAAGCGACTACAACTTCCACTATGGCCGCGATTTGAGGAAGGACCACAAGCAGCGGTTCCGTGATGACGATGATGCTCCTAAAGTGAGGCGACGGCAGTCAGATGGCGACGAACCCTTCGAGACTGACACCACCAAGGATCCATTCCAGGAGTACCCCAACTCGAAGGATGGAGATACTCGGACTGGAGGTCTTTACGCTTCGGACCTTGGACGCAGGCTGCCCGCCGATGAAAATGTCAAGGTCGCACGTCACAAGAAGGTTCATCACCGTAAGCCTGACAACGACTACAACTACGAAAGCGTCGTTCGCTGGAAGTTGCTAGAAGAGCTAGACAGCATTCTAGATCCGAGGAAGTCGGCTAACGTTGAGACTTTGAACAAGCCGTTGAATACAGAATTCGGACACGAGAAGGATGACGACATGGACCAGTGGAAGCGACGTCTTGAGCCGGCTAACGTTCACGTGGAGGCCCAATCGGGCGAACGTATTGTGAGTTCACACGATGACACATTCCGCGATACGGATGCAATGCGAGATGGCGACATGTACTATAGGAAGTACAGAAGGCAGGGTCCTATGGCGTTTGGCACAGGATACGAAGGAAGGGAGCGCCCAATTATCAAGGATCCGATCATTCATCAGCCCAAGAGACGGTTTTGGATCGAACGGCAACTGAGCAGCAATGCTTCGAGCATATCAAGCCCCGCAGCCCCTCAAGGTGATCGTTACAGTTCGGCTGATATTCATCTGAAGCCGTTACCCCGCGTCGATGGAACGGTACTAGCAGAAAATACATTTTCGGCGTCTGAGGACAAGCCCGCTATAATCTCGGGGAAGGTAACATCCAATGAAACTGCTGTGGAAACAAGAAATCCGTACGGTGTGCCGTCAGTTGGTAGGCGAGTAGCTTTGGAAAGGGAAGACTACAACAGAAGGTTGACGAACCGCAGGGCTGTGCGCTTGAGACGACTGCGGGGCAGCCGAGGGTCGAGAAAGTTGCACAAGTCTCTGAAGGACACTGAGGGACTCAAAATACTGCGTAATGATGATTTGCAAGGAGACGATGACGACGACGAGGATGACGACGCGGATGATGACGACGATGATGAGGACGATGAAGAGTTGAAGGACGTGGCTTCTGTCAAGAGATCGACAGCCGGCATTGTGACCCAAAAGGGACAAGTCGGTCGCGTTGATGCAGCGGAGAGACCCCTGATGAGCTTTGGCGAGAGGATACGCACCAATGAGCCAACCAGAGCCACGTCGAAAAAAGACTTCAAGCCTTCCGGAAGCCTGATTGGCGGTGCCGGTGAGTTGGTCATTTCCAGATGAATAAGAGTTGTTTAATTACAATAAATCTTTATTTTGTGCAGAATCTCCCGACTGCGTTCCCGACACCCTGAGGGCCCATACAGACTACTGCCGGGGAATCTACACTAAACATCAGAAATCAATCGATGAAGCCAGGAAGATCACGTCAAAGAAAACAATGGCCTGCTAGTACGTATCACGGTTCCCTTGAGCAATTTTGAGCCAAATTTTGCTTTGTTGTATTTTGGAAGGTGTATTTTAATATTTTGACGTTGCCTTACCACCACCTAGTATGTGCTGAATGTAGGTTTTTAAACATTTCTATTCTAAATCAAGACTTATTGTGTTCGCTCTCTCGGCTCGCATTATTGAGATTTATGAAATTGCAACGAGAGCGAGAGAAATAGGCACTTGCAATGCGCCGCCGTTGTTGGCACAGCACCCATTACACGTTACAAAAAGAAGGCATAGCCTCACATTACTCTGGCACGACGCCTGAGGTAAACTTACAAGCAATATGAGTTTTAGGAGTTTTTCAAGCCTTTGTGTCTCACAAGGCGTTCTGCAACTCGAGTGCATAGCATGATCAGAAATGAAACTTTAAACCTCGTACTTTGATTCCTGTTGCAAATCTAGATATATTGTAGCGTGACTCAAAGTCTGACCGACTGTCCGCTCATAGATTAGAAACTTCTCGTAAGTCGTACGCTGGAGCTTTGCGTTGTTAGCGAGAGTTCGTGTTGTCACTTCGAGCGCGGATTGAGCACACGCCCGCAGGTCTCGCAGTTCGCAGCGTAAAGTGTACAAAAAAGCCCTCTTTGTCTGAGAGTGTGGATTACTGAGTTTTCAGTCGACTGCGGAAGTGGGCAACATTGGTGTCAGGTCACGATGATCCCGTTCTATTAGCCGTGCCGTGCCAACATCACCTGCACCTGAAGACAACTCCTGCTCATCGTCTTTTTTTCTTCTTCCAGAACTATTATTATCACGTTATGACTGGCGCCGATTTAGCAGTTGAACGTCGAGCGTTTGCACTTAATAGGGAGTTTTAGTAGATCGTTTTCAAAGGCCCGCTGCCGCTGGGCGCGCGCTTCAGAGCATGTATGGAAGTGGCAGCTCGAGCTCCCGCTACAAATAGCGTGGCCTGAAAACACAATCTACTAAAACTCTCTAATGAACACGAGTCGCTGCCAAACGCTGACAGAGTACTCGTGTCCAATCGGTGCCCGCGCTCGGTCACAGTGTGCTGGCGCCAAAAACCGAATGCACAGGCCTTATGGGGAATTCCCTGGGCAGATTTGGAGAAAACACTTTTTTTTTATTGGTATCTTATTGAGCGTGCAAGCAGGCGCTCGCATTTAGCCTAGTAAAGTAACGAGAATAAAACGTTTTTAGATGGCTCCAAATTCATCAAGGAAATTTCCCATAAGTCTAGGTGGTGCTGGCAGCACGCGGTTTCCAGTGTAGCGGCCGCTCGCGACACATCGCCGGCGGTTTTTGTTTCGACCAGTGTAGCACGTCATCCTTCGTCCTTCATTCGGATTAATACGGTCGCAGTCAGGCAGTTTTTTCACTCTATTATTGCCCATGGTCATTACCAAGTGGGGAGCGCTGGGAGTGTTTATAAATTCTGTAATCGTCGTGTTGCAACATTTGTGCCTGACAGTTCTAACTTCTTGCAGCAAACTCGAATCGATCAAGGGCTGCCTGTCGGCGGGCAGTTATTTCTCCAAGTGCCTCGGAGCTAACAACAACGAGTTCCAGGATCTCCAAGGCTCGGTCATGGGCCAGATGCGGGACTTGCATTGTGCCGCTTCCGCCGCGGGCAGATCCGTGCTTGTAATGCTGATGACACTGGCTGTCGTCTACATTGTACGCCAGCAGTACTGAATTCTGTGGTTCGGACATCCTCAATTGTTCGTGTTTTGCGTTCACCTGGAAATAAAACTCAGTAAAGGGAAGTCACCTTGTTTTTTCGCGTTGATATAGACTGTCATGACTTGCTTTTTTCATGGCATCCTGGAACAACCAGACTATGGCCGTTGTCAAGTTGACGAAGTGGTAGCTGTTTTAGATTACTCGAGATCCGCGAACTAACAGACCCCAAATCCAACCTACAAAGGCATCAGGGGAAGATACCCAATCATATGTCTGGTCAGAGTCAGTTAATTTCCGATCACTCAGCGTTGTAAATCAAGAGCATTCATAACTTCAAGAGAGGAACAGATCAAACCTCTGCTAAGGGACAAACAAGGTAGGCTTATTTTCTTCATCGCTAAGCAAGGGTGACAAAAGCGCCGCCTTTTTGCCGTCTGTTTTTTTTTTCAAATTTACACGAAGAGATGTTATAGGACCAATGAATGCTACAGGGTGTTTTCAGGCGACTGCAATCAGCCACTGTTCGTTGGATGTTGGCGCGCGATAACTTAAAAGCTTCCGATGATGTTGAAGCTTGGTGGTGTTATTGAAAGCTGGCCCTTTATACCTACAGCCCCTTCATGTTTCAAAAGTAGCGCAATGTTCGTCGATGCACGAGGCACGCGCAACGGGCAGCCCTTGGGACGATCACGGCGGCACAGCGCAGCACTAAGCTATATTTCAGACGCCATGAATTTCCCAGAAGTGAAGAGCGGCACGTTCCTCGAGCTTTTCTACAACAATGAATGGCACCACTTTTCCCAAGATAGAGGGGCTTTATTTATACCCTCCCAGAGCGGACAACTAAACGGCAGGCGGCGAAAACACTTTATTCACTGAACGCCATGTAATCAGTATACTCTGGGGTGATGGGGATGGGGCAGGCTATGGGTGTGTAGTCACGTAACCTTACATATCCACCGTTTTGTCGATGGTTGTGGCCCCTTCTCATAACGACACAATGGTGACGCTTCCCTAGCCTGCCCTTCTCTTGATTCACAGATGTGGCTTATAAAATTTTTCACAGGCTAGAACCACGCGAGACGGGAAACTCACTGGTGACTGGATGAACAGGTGGGAATGGCACCATGTTGAGAAGTTCGGGTCACTTTGAGCCAGTGCCAAATAGATCCATCTCAATAAGCGTTCCACGCATGGGTGACGCCGCCATAACCAACGTTTTCGTAACGTTGGCCTTAACTGTATAGTGCACTAGAGGTAGGCGACAGTGCACGCGTCACCTCGTGCCTTCTGGTGGTCTGCTCGCGCAGACCGTCAGCGGGGTTGTCGCGAGTGCAGAAAGACTACAGGGTCGTTAAACTCATCGTACACAAAGATTCGTTGCATTATGACGTAGCGGGAGGAGTGGCCGAAAGAATCCTTTCTCCCAAATCCGCAGATCTGTTCATTTTCGTGACGTTTTTCATTGAAGGGGTGAAAAATTTAAACCATTCCCTATGCACCGAACGAGAACAGCACGAGAGAGCGCGCGGAGACTACTGTGGTTCAGGTTCATACGTGTCTCGTCGAGGCAAGAGATTATCAGCTGCGACTAACATATTTAATGGTCTCAAAAAGCACGGCGGGGGCTCGGGGTAATTGAATTATAAAATTAACACTGTCGAAGTCGACAGTCTGATTAAGCAGAATTTACTGAAAAACGTCTCTGCCGTTCCTTTCCTTTCTCTGGGCCTTTTGGATATGATCAAAGTGTAGCCCGACGTGGCAAGGCCAGAACCAGCCGAGTATCGCGTTGTCCACCTTTTGGCAGATTTCGCCTTTGGGTATTTGTCCCCCATCGGCGGGATAAAATAATTTTACTGATTTTTCTAAGTATTGGCTATTGACAACGTAGGCTACCAAAAGCGTCGATGTGATCGGCTTTCCAAGATTACACTCGGGGACAACGTTTTCTGGCATTTCCAAAGAAGTAAGACCACGCGAGTACAGCTGTAATCGGCGCATCGGCGCATCGGCGCTCAATTTCCGCGAGCGCATGGAATCCCCAAAGCGTTGGCTTCATTGCCAAGAAAAGTTGTCCCCAAGTATAGCCAAACTGGAATTAATTCTGCTTTCACAAACGGAAATAAAGTAATGCCAGGTTGTCAATATTGATAGTGATGTTTTTAAAACGCGATGACTCCAAGCTTCCATCGTTCTCAATGAAACTTGTCACTGCGATTCCAACACGCGCCGTCGAATTTGTTGTTCACAACTGATAATCTTGACCCTGACGTCAAGGGTAGAAACTATCAAAGGACGTCACTGAACGCGTCTGCACAAAACAGGCCCTGCCACGAGCCTCTCGTTTGAAAGTCTGCCGTGACCGCTCGTGAGCTTATGGAACGCGAACCGTTTTAATTTCAGAACCTCTAGAACCGTTATTTCGAAAATTGCACGCTGTGCTGTTCCTCGTCGTCGCTCACAGTGAAACGCCCCCCCCCCCCCCCTTTTCCTTTAAAAAGCGCATGGCTCCGATGCAACACGAAACAAAACAAGGCAAAACAAAAAACACAAAAAGCTGTAAACTAAAGGTCACCAGGAACACAAAAAGTCCGCAGTCCGATCGAGTGTAGGATGACAGGAGTCGAACGACGTGAGCCACCTCGGGTCGCGGTCGGCGTCATGATGATGCTTGCGTTCCGTTGAGCATCACTTCGTAGTTGATGTCCCCGAGGCGACGAAGTACCATGTATGTCCTTCCATAAGGCCAATAAACGCTTTCTGAACTTGAACCGAAGTACCGTTTCAACAGTTTTAGGGGATCGGTGGCCGAGTGGGCTATCGCACATGAGCTCGGAGCACGTGGAGCGGAAGCTCGCACTGCAGAGCTTAGGGATCCTGAGTTCAATTCCCACCCCTGCCCGTTTCGATCTGGATGAGCATCGCACCTTCGTGCGCTTGTGTGTCACTACTGCGTGGTGCACGTTAAAGACCCCAGGCTAGCGATTGCACTGCCACTGGCTAAATTTCTCATCTACAACTGGGAGACAAGTATCCCGTTGAAGCAGACTAAGTTCTAGGCTCTATAAACATACACCCCAATTTTTTTTTTTTTTAACGCCGACACGAGATGGTTTGTTTTTGGCACTGCTTGCGACTATTGCCTAGGCCTACATGGTCTGAATTGCTTAGTGACAGTCAATATAAACAAACAAACGATCAAACAACCTAGCCTGTCGAGTTATCCACCTGACGTCCCCGAATGAAAGCCAAAGTTTTCCTGAACAATGTAGGCGTGTAAATAAGGTAGGTTTGGTGGAATGTCACGCTAAATCTTCGCAAGATCAAAGTTAGTTTTATGCAGCACTGCATGCGAGAACCGGCTTTCCCACGCCGCAATGTATCTCTCATGGTGAAGCTTCTAATGGTGTATTCACTCGACAGACATTTCTTCCACAGAGAGAAGCAAACGTCATTGCGCTTCGAGGTCACGTACGCCAGATCACGCGATGCTTGCTCACGCAGAGAGGCGAGGATTGCCCCATCGGCCGGCAAGAAAAAAGATGGCGTCGAACGACAAGTTCGATGGCGTGTGCAAAAGTCATGTGGGAAGCTTGAAGTTGTCGAGTTCTAATACCAACAGCGTCAAAGTTGATAGTGTCATATTGTTCTTGTGGTGTACTCACACGTCGTATATGTTCTTCAGGTAGAGGAATATACGTCACCGTGTTTTGAGGTTACGTGGGTCCAGCGTCACCGAGGGGGGGGCGGCGTTGCGTATCACTTCGTTTGCAGCTTCGGGGTCGCAGACGCAGCCCCGGGGATGCTGGAAGCGCGGAGTCATGGCGGGTCACGCGAGAACGGAGGCGCTTGCAGTTGCACTGTGCCGCGCGATAGCTTGGGCAGGGAGGCGGTGAAAGCGCCGGAGCTCGCGCTCGTAGCTGCCGCTGCGCCTCAGACGCCACAGCCTGGACAACGAAGTATGCAACCCCCGTACTCTGCAGGGAGACGAAAACAAACTTCCTCTCATACAAAGTCTCGCATCGATCAGGAGAGAAAGGAAGATGGCGTCAAACGATGAGTTTGGTTAGTTAGTTGATGCTCGTGGAAAGCATGTGGATGCTTGAAGTCGCTGCATTCTTAAAGCAACAACGTCAAAGTTGACAGTCCAACGGTGCTCCTATTTACATCGATGAAAGAAAAATTAATCCCAATATCAGACTGTCAAACGTTGGCGCTGTTGGTGCAAAAAGGCGACAACTTCAAACTTTCATCATGATTTTACACACAATACCGAACTTGTCATTCTACGCCATATTATTTTCTCACTGAAACGGTGGGACAATTCCAAGCTCTCGGGGGAGTGACGTAGTACGGGGATTAGCGAGCATTCGTGACGTGGTGCACGCGACCTCGAAACGCAAAGACGTCTACTACTTCCCGTGTAGAAAACGTTCTTTGTGCGAATACACCATCCGTAAGCGATTTGTTTTTAGATGTTCAGGCAGTGGAAAGTTAAACTACCAAGCGCCTGGCGTCTCTGACATGGGCGAGAAATTTAGCCCGCCAGTACGATGCTCATCCAGATCTAAACGGGCGGCGGCGCGGTTCGAGTCGATGATTCCTGGGTTCTGCGGCGCAAGTTTTCCCTCCGCGTTATTCTTCTAACGTGTTTAGTTTTGAAGCCAGTGTGCTAATAAACAAGCGATTGCTTGTTTATTAGTTTATTAGCTTGTTTATTAGTCGGAAGAACCATGGCCAGGCTAGAAAGAACAGACGCGATCTCTTATGGCCTTCGCACGGGGAGTAGCCTTCGCACGGCGGCAACTCGAAGGGGTCTCTGTAACCCTATACTTCCTACAGCGCTTTAATTCCTTCCGAGAGGCACCTCCTCCTCACTATGTTGTCCTATTTGCTCCTGGGTTGAGTTCGAGAAGTTTCTAGAGTAATTGGACCCACATATCATGCGGCTGGCTACCTGCAGGGACTTATACGGAACACCTCTTTCTCTGCGTCTCCTTAAGGAACAAGTTTGCATAGACAAGCATTTAATTATCGCAAGCCGAAACGTATTTCAATAGGCTCAGTAAAGTTATTTTAAATAAGTATAATGGCACACATTTTTAGTCGCAGTGGTAGGGGAACAGTTGTTCAACATGGCTCAGGCGGTGTTGGACATGGTAGTGTTCTCGCACCCCCACACGGCTAAAGAAGTCCCAATGTTCCTAGGCGAGAGTGAAGGCCGCAAAGAAAACCGCTCTCTAGCCCGGCTATAGAATTACATGGCAGGGCAGTACTGAGCATCTCGCTTGATTTTATTTTGCAACACTGATTGCGGGCACTTGCAAGAACGAAAGAGAAGCGCGAGGAAACTATGAGTTGTGATCCTGGGCCGGCTTGCAATAACAGCGTCTCAGCTGAGGCTGGGTGAAAGAAATCACTGCAAAGGCTGGGGCGCGCGAGCGTCTTGAGACGCGGCTTCGGTCCTGCTCAGCTCGTGCGCTGGCTTTGGCAGCGCACGAGCTGCCAAAGCCAGCGATTTCCTTCCCCAGTCTCAGCTGAGACGCTGTTTCTGACAAGTCGGCCCTGGCTGCTCATCATTATACAAGATTATACTCCGTTTCACCTTATGTTGTACCGCAGCGAAGGCTAGAAGCGCGAGCTCATAGCGTTGGCAGCTGCCCTTAATGCACGAGAGCTTGTGCCGCCGAGATCTGCCCTAGTGCCACTAAATAAGCTACGCTTCAGAGTAACGACACTTGGCCATATTGTGGCTTAAAATCATGGTTGCCAGTTCTCTGAAGCTTTATCTGAAATCACAGGAAACGCTTTTCCGTCCTCCTCAAGTATTTAAACAGTCCGCGACAGAGAAAAAAGCAATATTACATAAGCTTTTTAACACCGAATCGAATGCTGAGGAAGTCGCACTTTTTGAATCATGACCATCTGCAGTTGCGTCTGCTCTGCACAAGCCCCAATATGGAGGCGCCCACAACAATGTCGGGGAACGGAGTGCCGATACTCTAAGCGTAGCTCATTTAGTGGCTCTAATCTGCCCCAGAGCAAGGAGCTCGCGCATGGAGCCTTTTCTGCGGTACATCATATGGTGAAACAGAGTATAGTTGCAAAATACAAGAGTCATCGTAGGTGTAAAGCGCTAACTGGAAGCTTAAAGTCGTTGCACTAATAAACCAACACCGTGAAAGTTGATCGTCTGACATTAATCTTATTTCAACACATGAAATGAAAATTAATCCAAAGAAACACAACCTAGGGAGGGTTTCACCCATGTGCACTGCTTTTGATAGCGCACTTCTCGGGAATAGTGTATGTTAGCCCCTTTTCCTGAGCTTCGAGATTTGAGCCACGATGACTGGCTTTTTGTTGCTTGACCATGAAGCCCAGTCACTGCGTTTTGGACATAACACCCTCCGTGAGTTGTCTACGAATAGAGTAATGTTAAAGCTGAAGATATTGCATCCCTGCACGATGGCGTACAGAACAGAACTGGCGCGGTGGGAAAGCTGGAATCTTAAAAAAAAATGTATGTTTGATTATCTTGGAATGAAGGGAAAAAATTCTACTTCGTCGTCGCTATCATTTGTAGTTCAATATTTGTACTTTTCGTGGTGTGTGAAGATGGCGGGCAGCATTGAATAGCATATTTATAGGCACTAGGTGTGTTCGAGAACTTGCTCGTTACCCTTATAACGCATAGAAAAAATCGTAAGGGTGCAGGCGAGCTGGTGAATATATTAACCATGTTGAGTTAACCTTTTGATGTTTCTTCTCTACCCCAGTCTCAGGTTAATAGACCTATCTCACCAAGCGTTGGGCGCATGCGTGACGCCGCCATAACTTTAGTTCTCAGGAGGCAGACGGCCGTGCACGCGAGGGCTCGTGCCTTCTCGTGCTTTACACGCGCAGTGCTCCAGCGAGGTTGTCGCACGTGCAGAAAGACTAAAGTTCCCTCAATGCATTGCGGCAGCGGTGGCGTAGTCAAACTGGCTGGTGAGATCGGTCTATTCAACATGGTTCCTTATAACGCGCTTCTCGCTTTTTTTAAGGCGAAAGCTTTATTTGTGTTATTACGCAAAAAAGCGGCGGCGTTGTTCCCGGAAGATGGTCACACCAATACGTCACCAAGCCCGCGCCTTAGAAATAGAACACAAAGAAAAGCACAGCCGGCGGGGTTCGCCGCGCCTGCACAGTGGCAGGAGTGGGACGTCACCGCCGAAGTGCCGTGTTAAAAAGGAAGACGTGGCGCGCTGCTTGTAGGAATGCGCTGCGTGTAGAAATGGCTTTCGCATTCCGACACGTAAAGAGTTTTAAGTGTCTCTGCGGAATTTATTATTCGCAGGACAAACTGTGATTCACGGCAAGAAAGAGGAAGAAGCGCGAGAAAATATTTGAGACAATAATCGTCTGCGTCAGGGACAGAATCAGCGCCACTTTTCCTGAACTTCTCAACCTCGGATTTCAGCTACCTTTCAAAAGATAGCGCAAGTGCGCGTCGTCTGATACAACGTAAGTTCTTTTTGATATTTAGGACAATTAGTATGTCTTAAAAACTACTATAGTGGAAAGTGAGTTTAATTAAAACGAGAAAAGCTACTAATTAAATAAAGTCGTTGTTTAAACAGCCGTCACTTCTCTGGAACCGGTTTCTTGCATACAGAGTCGAGCTTCAAAATAGTTACATGATTTAAACTTATTTTAAACAAATCAGAATAGAAATGCAACCAAACCAGCCCTATACAGAACCAACCTAGTTCCTCTAGCATACAAAAAAAAAAAGAGAGAGATCAGACGTTAGAATGTTATTTGAGAAAACCAAGAACCCGTGAAGGAAATTGCTTGAAATTTTATCATAATCAAGGAGTGTTTACGAAAAAAAAACAGTTGGCGTTGCACTCGTAGTACGTTTTATGCTGAGTTCCCATGTTTACCAGGAGCATGCCCTTAAATGTCGTTGCTGCGTTATGATGTGAAACTGCGTTACGACACTTCAAATTAGTATAAAGAGGGCACTTTATGAATAAGTATTTAAAAAATGTGAGTGCTAATGAAAAGAAAAACGTAAGTACAGAACCGTACACGAGTCCTTCATCTATTCATTAAAAATATTCAGAACGCGACTTGGATGCATTACAAGTCTAGAAACTTGGAATACGTAGAGGCATGTCTTTGAAAATAATCAACACTTGCACTTCTTTTATTGTGCGTTAAGTTTTGACAAATGCATGTCACATTCTGCACTAAGACACTGATGATAATCTGGCCATTTATTTGCAAAAGAACGAAATACGTGGCACGCGCCCAGACGCGACGTTTGCACCGCAAACAGGAGCGTTAGCACAGCTGCCACCGGTATTAAGAGCTGTATATACTCCGACGTTGAGCGCAGTGAACGCGGCGTAGCGCAGAACGCGCGCCTTTCATTGGCCGGCAACCAGGAACTCGATATCTGCGACCAATCAATATCTGCGCGCTGCGCTACGCCGCGCCCGTCGACGTTACGTTGGAGTATAAACGTACCTTTATGGTTGGGGCTGTGGGACCGCCGCCTTAACGTTGGCGAGCCAACAGAGCGGATCGTGGTCTGTGACCACTCGGAACGGGCTACCGTACAGCTACAGGCGGAACTTCATTATCGCTCAGACGACGGCAAGGCATACCTTCTCGTAGGCGTAGGCGATTACTCTTCTGAGCCTTCCTGCTGTTAGACCAGCACCGCTCCGAGTCCCGTATTACTTGAGTTCGTGTGAATTTCGGTCTCCGCAGATCGGTCGAAATATCCTAGGATGGGAAGCGCCTGGAGTCTTCGCTTCAGCTCGTCGAAGGACCGTTTCTCCTCTTTTGTTCACTCGAACTTTGTGGAGTCTTTCGTAGGATGTGTCAGCGGCGTGGACAGCTTTGCGAAATCTCGAACAAACCGCTTATAGTATGCACAAAGTCCGAGAAATCTTTGCACGGCCTTCTTGCCGGACGGCGGCGAAAATTCTGCCACGGCGAGCATCTTCTCGGGGTCAGGGCGAACATCTTCGTTGCTCACAACGTGACACAGGAACTTGAGTTCGCCGTAGGCGAAACGACACTTTGATGGCTTGAGCCATCAAAGTGTCCCGCAGGTTTGATGGCGTGAGGCACGGCCCAAAGGCGTCCCAGGTGTTCGTCGAAATTTTGTGAAAATACGACGACGTCATCGAGATAGACGAGGCAGCTCTTCCATTTCAGACCTGCTAGCATGCACTTTTAGAAAAAGGGTATCTATAGTCCTCCCTAAGGAGAGGAACGGTCTTGTAAGCTATGTTCCTTTAGAAAGGGAGAAACTTTCGTTCCTGAAGCAGGGGAGCAAAGTTCCTCCGTCGCCTGCATCTCATTATAGCGGCCCCGAATCGAGCAAATCCAGCTCAATAAGGTTTAACGAGGACGCTACGTCTCTTCTACGGGACGAGGGGAGCAGCAAATAAAAGCTTTCCGCGAACTGTGTTTATTTCCGAAGCCAGCTTCCCCCGCAGGTAAAGGAATTTGCGTTTCAAAAGCAGTTACTCAGTCTTCTCGTCATCAGTACTGCGATGTTAAACGGAGACAACCGATACCAGTTACATCGCGCACTTTACGTCTTACCTTTGCTATTCCTCGAGTCATAATTCCTTCGTCAGCCGCACATCACGGAGGAATGGTTAACGGGTAAACCAATCCGCGAAACCAAAAGCCGCTCTCAAAGAACAAACTCGAAGCACGGTAACCAGAAATTATCGCGTAGAGTGAAAGAAGGTTGAATCGCTTGCCACCAGATGGCTGGGTCAAGCAGAGCAATTGCAAGTAGCTAGGCTAGGTGGCACTAGGTACCGCCCAATTCATGTGCTAAAAAACATAAACAACAATCTTTATTTGCTTACGTTACCATTGCACTTCAGGAACCTTTATTATACGCATATATAGACACATTCCGCATACTAGAAGCATCAGCTGGACATATATTGAGCGCATAAACATACAAACATCAATACAACAGCACACTAACTTGATCACTACTTCCAAGCTCTGCGTCTCCGTCTTTCATACTGGTCGTTTTAAACGTACGGAATTTCTCGGCGACTGCTTAAGCAGTAAAAAAATATTCCGAGCATGTTGATTTTTTCCCAGCAATGTCATACCTCTGAAAGTATTTTGAACGGCTCAAGGGATGAATCTCTTAGTAAAAAGGAAACGCTCGATCATGCCGTAATTATTTGAAAGCCAATAAATCAAGCCGCTCCAATGCGGCTCCAAGCCATGTGTTTGTTTTCCCGCACGGCACGTTGTAGCCAGTATTTCTATTGCAGTGTTCGTTTTTCCATCTGTGCTGTTCGTGTGCGGCTGCAATTGTCGTCTTGAATTAATCTCTGTAGAGCGGATATTCACTCAGCTGGAAGTGATGCTTTACGGACAGAGAAATCGCTTTTCGATCAACTTGAATGCAGTCAAAGTCGCGACTTGCGGCAGGTGTTGTGTACGGAGAACAACATTTATTAAACAACGTGCGGGACGTGCTCGAAAAACGAAACCGAAAGAAGATGAGTCGGTAGGGCGAAAGCTTTCTCCCGTCTGCCTGGAGAAGGAGAAAAACGTCTCGTTCCTCCATTTTTTCTTAGAGTGTGGTGTCCATGACACGCTGGAAGATGGCTGGTGCTGTACAAAGTACGAAAGGCATCACTTTGAACTCGTACAATCCGTCGGGCGTGACGCAGGCCGTTTTCTTTCGGTCGCGTTCGTCGACTTCACTCTGCCAGTAGCCACTCTTCAGGTCCATTGACGAAACATATCGGAAGTGGCGCAGCCGGTCAATGTGTCACCAATAAGGGGAAGCAGAGGCGCCTCCTTTTTGGTCACGGTGTTCAGTCGGCGGTAGTCCAAGCAGAACCTCAGAGTCCCGTCCGTCTTCTTTACGAGCACAACTGGAGAGGCTCACAGACTGCTTGAGGGTTGGATGACGTCGTCGTCAAGCATTTTCTGAACTTGCTGTTGAATGACTTGTCACTTTCAAAGAGACTCAGTACGGTGACTGCTGGACAGAGAGCGCGTTCTCATCACTTACGATGCGGTGCTTCGCTACCGTTGTTTGTCACACCTTTGATGTTGTGGCGAAACTCTCACCAAATTTTCTCTAAAGGTCAAGCAGCCGTCTTCGTTCAGTAGCTGTAAGCTTCGGGTCGATGTCAAGTTTCGAGGGCGGTGTTCTCTCGTGCTGCGATAAAGCCGGCTCTTCCGAAAGTGCAGCGATTGCGACTGAGTTCTGGAGTTCGTCGATGTTAGCCACGGCGATATCTTTCGTAAGGTGTTGCGGCTCTTGTCGGAAATATGTGACCGGGACCATGGCGCGCCCGCCTTGAAGTTCTGTTACTCCTCATACAACACGGATTCCTTTTTCTAGAAGCAACTAGACGCTCCCTCGAGCAGAACTTCGCCGCAGGAAGCTTTATCAGTGCCGGCAGGTACGAAAACACTCGACCGCGGCGGTAAGTTTACGTGGTTTGCGAAGACTCGGACCGCGGATGGCGTCGCTTTGGGTTCCTCCGGTGGTGGGATATGTTTCCGTAGCGTCAGCCGGTTTGCTCCGAGATCGATTACGGTGCCGGGACCAGGCTTGCGGCGGTGACGGGTAGACGCGTTCGTAGAGTATGTCACAGAAGAAGCTGGGCCGGGCTGTATTCAGACACGCCGGGAGTGTTCCAGAAGGCTAGCAGTGCCAGGAAAGGGTCCTCCGCTTTCCGGAACAGGTCTTTGATTGCGCGCACCATCCTCTCGGCTTTGCCGTTCGACGGGGGGGGGGGTGACGTGACGGTAACGCGAACTGCTTGTGATGTGCGTGAATCCGTAGCACTTCGCGATGTCCCGGACCGCTTTGCAGGCAAACTGCAGGCCAATGTCGCTGAAGAACGTCTGTGGAACGCCGTTCCGGGCCAAGATTCTCTTGATGGCACAGATAACGGCACCAGCGGACAGTTGACCGGAGCGTTAAGACCTCCGGGTACCTAGAACGGTAGTCGACGACGAGAAGAAAGTCCTGGCCATTCAGGTAGAACAAACAGCGGCAACCCGCTCCCATGACGCGGAAGGGGTTTCGGTGGCGAGCATGGGCTCGCAGCGCTGAACTCGGGCGCTTGCACACGCCGTACAGTTCTCAATGGCGGTCCTCAAAAGGCTCTTGAGGTCCGGCCACCACACAGAGTCCTTGGCTAGGGCCAGGCACCGGTTCAAACCTTGGTGCCCGTCGTTGAGCAGGCCCACGATGTCCTTGCGCGGCAGTGACGGCACGACGAGACGTCCACCCATGAGCAGCAGGTCTTCGCAAATGGAGAAGTCGCCACGGTGGTCCCAGTAGTGTGTCATGTTCGGGGGGGGGGAGGCGATCCCGTCTTGGCCAACCTCTGGTGCAGTAGACCTTCAGGCGGACGGAGCACTCAGCATCTGAAGCTTGATGCCTTCTGAAGTCGTCGAGGCGCACTGCCAGAGTCGAAGGAAGGGCTGTCACGACTTGCGACACAAAGAGCTCGACGCTGTCTGTGGCAGAGGCAGCTGGAGAGAGGCCTTCGGGATCTCTTGACAGCGTGTCGGCAGTAGCGAAGTACTTCCCCGGAACGTGCTGTACCGAGAACTAGTAGCGAAGTCTGATGTGGAAACGTTAGATGCGGGGAGGCATGAGGTCGAGATCGGCGGTGCCAAGCAACACGACCAACGGCTGGTGGTCAGTCTCCACAACAAGGCGGAGGCCGCGCAGAAACTCTTCAAAGCGGTGAACTGCCCACGAGACTCCAAGAGCTTCCTTTTCGATCTGACTATACCGCTCTGCGGCAGCAGTCAAAGCACGCGACGCGAAAGCGACCGCTCGGCGTTCCTCTGATGGTTGTTTCTGTAAGATTACGGCGCCCAGGCCGTATGAGCTGGCGTCTGCGGATACGGCCGTGGGGTACTCTGGGTTGTAGCGTGCGATGCAAGAGCTAGATGCCACCATCCACTTCAGCGACTCGAAGGCTGTAGCTTGGGCAGATCCCCAGGTCCAGACCGTGTCGTCATTCCAAAGGAGCCTGATCGGCGCAGTCGTGGCAGACAGGCTGGGCAAGAATCGTCCAACCTGGTTCAGAAGGCCCAGGAGGTGTCACACCGCGTGCACATCCGTCAGAGATCGCATACTTGTGATGACGATGATCTTGTCCGGGTCTGGTGCGATGCCCTTGGCGCTGATGACCACGCCCAAAACTTGACGGACGTCACGGCAAACGGACACTTGGAGGCGTTAAGCGCAACGCCAGCTTGCCGGAGTCTCTTGAAGACGGCGTCGAGTCTAGCGTCGTGCTGCGATTTGTCCCTGCCGTAATCGGGGATGTCGTCCCCCATGCTGACGTACCCGTCGGGGCCCACGAGGATACGTGACATCTGGCGTTGAAACACCTCTGGGGCCGAGTTGATGCCGAAGGGAAGGCGTCTGTAGTACTAACGCCCAAAAGCGTGATAAACGTTGTATACTCTTGGCTACTTTCGGAGAGACGCACTTGATAAAACCCTGACGTCGCATCGAGTTTCGAAAAGACGGTAGCGCTTCCCAGTAGTCCCAGAACCTGGTCGATGGTCGGCATGAGGTGCCTTTCCCGGAGAACGACCTGGTTTAACTTGGTGAGATCAACGCGGAGCCGATAACCACCCGCAGCCTTGGCTACCATTACGAGGTCGGCGCACCACGCAGTAGGTGTCTCAATACACCGAATGACACCTTGTCTCTCCATTTCGTTGAGCTGCTGTGGTTATCTTTGGCATGACGGTATAGACGCTTTATACACACGCCAGATTACAGCCGCCATTGCCGACCTTCTCTTGTCTTACCGAGATAGTAAGCCACTGAAACGGGCGTTGTCGAGCCTCCATAAAGGCCACTGCTGAGGAGAAGGACGCAATAGAATCTAAAATTGCAATGATCTGGCCTACAACGGTAATGATGAAGTGAAGTAAACGGAATAAGAGGAAATAAAAAACTGAAGGTCGGTTATGGCGGCGCCCATGCACAGCTACTGCGACGCGTCTATATCAGAGCTTCCGCTGTTGCCAACGATAACGTCATGTGTTTTGCGAGTGTAATCTGAGCAGTTGGGCTCTGTTTAAAATTAAATTACTTGTGCTGAGAAGAATTAACATTCAGATATTATGCGGAAGATAATCCTAAAAGTAATGAAAATATAATTTTGTTGTTTTCTGAAACACAAATTCTTTACCGGACAATCTCTTTAGTTTAAGGTAGTGTAATTGTGGTGTAAAAAAAGTTGTAAAGTTGAGATTGGTGCACACGTGCGCGGATAATGATGATGTTGGAGTTTTTTTGACAACTCCCGAGAAAGGGATTAAAAAAAAACGTTTTTTAGAATTTTAAGCGAGTATATTTTGTACTAATAGACTGAAATCTAAACAAAACGGAGGCACGAGGACATACATGTATACTGTGTCCTCGTACCTCCCTTTTGTTTAGCTTTCATTATATTCGTTTCTCCGTCAACACGCTCGTCCAACTCTCAAGCATTTTGTTTTTTGCCAAACGATACGAGGCTCGTGCGGTCGAGACTGCGTACGGTTATCTCGTGCGAGCCTTTGCATGTCAAGGCATTATGGAGCTGCCATACTAAGTATTATCTATTGTAAAGAAATTATCCCCTTCTGTTAGGAGATGCACGCTCACGCAGATGTTTGCTATGATCACTCAGCACCGCGCCTCTCAACAGTCAAAGAAGAGGGCGACGACTCGGATCATGAATACGATCACGAGCTAGAGCGTGGCTCCGGTCAGTGCGATAGCTCGTGAGCCCCGAATCCGCTGGCCCTTTCAGAACACAAGTATTCAGCGGTGCACAATTTCGTCTCCGTCGTCGGGCCGCCCTCGAGTCCGTAGTGCCAGGGCTCGACCCGACAGGTCCCAGACTTCGACCAAGCAGCACTGAGGACCCCTTCGCAGCCTTACGCCATACGGCACAGCCGACGGGGAAAGCTCGTCAACCCAGTGTGGTCCGGTAAGTCCCTCGGATGATTGCGCGCACCACTGGACCAACCCGCGTGGGATATTTTGCACAGGTGTGTAACGATTAGGTCCGGCAACCTCGCGTAGATTGCAGCATATTGTCTTTCATGCTGGATACTGGCCCAGAGACAATTTATTTGTGAGGCTCGTCTGACCTGCACTCTCACGGCGTGTCTTAATGGAATTAAACTAGGGAACATTATTTCTAAAAGAGCGAACATGATTGGGAAGCTTGTTTGGATTTGTTCACCTTAGTTATTGAATTATATTTCTCATATAAAGGAGGCTGTTTGGTAAATTAGTACTTTTTCTTTTGTATATAAAGCTGAGGAAGTCGCATTTTCGAATTTTAACTATCGCCACTTGTGCCCGTTCTGCCCTAGCCGACAAATGTGCGGCATCTACAAGACAGTCGGAGAGTGGGGTGTCGACAGGGGCTATTCACAGGCGGCCATAGCTCGTATGTGTGCGACTACTGAGCGCTTTCTGACGGCGAGCTTCCACAGTTATGTTGCAACGTGCATTTCACGCTATCAAGATTACCGGTCTTAGCAGCCTATTCATGGAAGCTTGTTTTTAGCATGCGCTTTAAACTGCGCACCGAAATGTGGTGGCCTATACTCCAAGTGTAACTTTAAGTGGCTCTAGACAGACCTATGGCGGCCGCTTGATATCACTTACACAATGACATCGTTTACTTTCCTCTGAATTACGCTTTCAACGAACAATTAAAAAAAAAACAATGTCTCCCCCCAAAAAAAAAAAAAAGGTCCGTATTTTTGATTGGTAGATAGTGATAAACGAAGCGGAGTGACGGTACGCGACTTGTTATATACCCCACGAGATATATCTTTGCGACCTACGAAGTAAGTCACGACTATGTATATCTGGATGACTGCAATTGCCGCCAACCCTAACGACGACGACGAAAATAATCCCTGGAGAAGGGGTACAAGAGGGGCAAAGGACAAACACAAATCTCCAAACACAGCTAGATGACTGGTGCGCGACCGAAAAAATCCGCCTGGTCCGAGAATCGGACCCGGGACCTCTCTAATTACAGGTGGACCCCTGGTTAGCTCAGTTGGTAGAGCGCTCCACCTGTAATGGAGAGGTCCCGGGTTCGATACCCGGACCAGGCGGATTTTTTCGGTCGCACCAGTCATCTAGCTGTGTTTGGAGATTTGTGTTTGTCCTTTGTCCCTCTTGTTCCCCTTCTCCAAGGATTATTTTCGTCATTCTTTTCAGCTCGCTTGTACCTTTGCATTTAATTGCATTGTAATTATAACCCTAACGACCTGCGAGACAAACTATTTTTTGTGTTGTTTTTAGTAGTTTGCCGCTATATGTCATAGTTTGGTCGAGAAAGGTATTTATCGAACCAATTTAACAGTCAGTTCGCCAGTAGAGCCAATAAATAGGCGTCTCACTTGGCACTTTGAGTTTCGATGACGCTTCTCCCTGTGGTCACACTTCATGCTGTTTCCGCCGTCTGGCCAGTGAAAGAAACAAGTATATTACATCATCGCCGGGTATTCACAAATAAGGTTTAAAGACAACGGAGCTCGATTTATTATATACTCACGGATGTTTTAGAATATATTGCCAAGAATGTTACTCTTTACTGCGCTATGACAGAACATTTGTTGGGAAGTATAATAATTGACCTTTTGAATTCGAGTGCAGAGATTTGAACCATTCACAGCAAAAACAATATTTGTTTGACTTATTAGTAGCCCTTTTTGATATTTATTAACGCGTGCGCTGTTTGTTCTCAAATTTATTGTGTTCACATTCGTCTAATTCTCCAGAAGAACTTTAATTATTCTACTTAATAAGCCTGTCAATGGCCCGATATTTACCTGTGGTGGAACGCATGAAGCATTATGCATATTTTCTGTTAATGAAATGACCCTCATAACGCGGTATCGATATTCGCGAAAAAACGGGCTATATTTGTAATGGAGAGGCGTATAGATACCAAGATTCCAAAACGTATCCCTATAGTCCCATGCAAGTTAAAGGGGCGATGCAACGATTTTTGTACTTTGCGCAAATACCGCTATAGAATGGATCCCTGACGTTAATGACCTGTGAAACACCCGTTCGTTTTTCACCACACGCAATCGAAGTCGCAGAAACAAATTAAAGAAAAACAAGCAGCGTTCAACCCCTCAACTCGCAGCTAGAACAAGCGGCCACGTGATCTGGAGCCGATTATATGCCGCCAATGTTGATCATAGACACACGCTGGGGTTGGCAAGGCACAAGACACGCGCTGAGTTACAGACATTGTTATGGTTGGGCTATTGTAATCATTGCAGAGATTAGACACGGGCCACTACTCGAATGCTTCTTGAGCTATCAATTATCACGAGCCCAAATCAAGTGCCCACGCAATGCTGGGGTCCAATCTATGAGCCGCATTCATATATCGTCACTGGAGGATACTGCGATCCCCAGTTACGTCATCAAGTTTCGCGAAGGAGAGATTGATTGAAAACGCTCGCTTTTGTCCTTGATATTACACCGCAACAAAGAAGTTCCTTGGCCAGTGGCGTTTCGTGCGAGTATCCTGTAGTCCCACTACACCATAAAAATGCCTACGCGTCTACTTACCCGCAAAGCACTCAAGGAGCCAATCATTGCGATCTACGAAATCAGCTCAGCGAATGACGAGGCGGAACATCCGTTTAGAACTAAAAATGAAGTCTGCGCTGTGACATTACGCAATGCAACGCGTCATGCCGGCATTCCGTAATGCCACAGCGCAGACTTAATTTTGAGGTCTAAACAGATGTTCCACCTCATCAGTTGCTGTGCTGATTTCGTAGATCGCAGAGATTGGCTCTTCGAGTGTTTTGCAAGTAAGTAAACGCGCAGGTATTTCTTAGAGTGTAGTGTCATTAAGCTCGCGTAAAGTAAAAACATTCCAATTGAATATCGTTGCACCGCCCCTTTAAGAATGCACCATGGAGCTCCTCCCACACCCTAGTTATCGCCAACCACTGTTCATCCACGAGACGCAAGTAGTCCTCTACAAAGAATATTGCGTATTGATATGGCACGCTGAAGTCACACAAATCGTCATGTCTACTGCCTTTTCTGGTTGGTTCACGGAGAGATTGGATGCCGCGCCTAAAGTCGTTAGATAAGAGCTTCCTGCAAGTAGCGACATTCTTTGAAGCGCCGACTGCGTGACGGTGCAGGTTTTAGAAGCGAATGGCGGCGCACAACAGAGGTTTGAACTGCATGCCGCCATTTGCTTCCAGCGGAATATGCTTTGTCATTTGTATTGGTTGTCGTTACTTGTAAAAGAAGTATCAAGGGACTTTAGCCGCGCCTGGTACGCGGTGGCCTTAAGTTGGCGCATTCTTAACTTGTTTTCTAGTATACGTGGTTATCTTTCACCGGCGCAGTAATAGCGGCAAAATATTATGTCTGATTTAAGGTGTGCGCTTGCTCTTCTTTATTACTAGAGTTCCCGGTGGACATTGTTCGAAGGATTCGTAACTTCGAGCCGGCCTAATGCATAAGAGATGAACGAATCACGGCTTGCACTATGGGTCGCCCTCTGGCTCTCCATCGGTTTCTTCGCGGCAGCGGCGGACGCCGTCCTTTCTCCAGGTACATCGGCTGCTCTACCTTTCTAGAAACCTTTTGTTACAGACATGAAAAGAGTGCTTCAAATGCAGTCGTAATGAACACACAAACAAAAACGAAAAGTATCTTACGAGCCTGTTTGCCCAATATTTTAAATTTCTTCTTGTATTTGTTTTAATAAGACATCGCTAAAAAAACAGTCAAAAAACGCTTCATAAAAAAAATCTTGACTGTTCCTGAAGTTGTTTGCCTTTTTAAATAAGAGCTAATAACCGGTGGTATTGAAGGGACCACAGACGCAATTACGTTAGATTTTTCCTAGCTGTATATCGCGTAATGGTGCACGAGCGAAACAGCACGCCAGTAGCGAGAAACGTTATTTCCGCTGTCAAGTTTCGAAAACAAAAGCGAACTATATATATTTTTTTATTTCAATCGTAAATAACGATATTGTGATATTCCCGGTTCCAGTCTAGTTCCAAGCGGTGCCGGACGCATCACAGCTGGATGCGGCTGCTTATTGACTGGACATGAGCATACGTCACAACTCGGCTTGCACTCGGCAGCAATGAATTTGTCGGATACCATTCGGGTTCGCGTTCGTAGTCAAATGTTTTTTGTTTTGTTTTTCTTTTTATAAAGACGGCACGCAGTGACAAGTGCGTGACATGAAATCTTCTTGGACGATTACGCCTCCGGTGTTAAGACGTTCAGAGTGGCCTACCACAGGTTGTAATATGCTTACTTGGATCGGCCACCATAGAATAACGAATGGCTCTGCATGTTCCGGTCAGTGGTGAATGGGATGAAAATATCTATTTCTCGTGTCACCAAGAAATTTGCGGTAATCAGTGGCTAGTTGGAAGACAGCGCGGTTGTGTGCAGAACTCTTCGCGGAAAAGGTCCATTAGTGCGGTGGCGGATATCACAGAACTCAACAATGTCAGGCGGCTAGCTAGCACAGGCCTCGAGTGTTGACAACCCAGCCGTGTGGCTTTGATGAACGCGGTGTTTACAAATAAATTCGTTTATTTGCAGTGTACGGCCCAACACAAAGCAAGTCGTCCAGTTGCGACCAGGAGGTTTTGTTGCGTTCAAGCAAAGAGTGCGAAACAGTGTTCAGAGATGTAATGACAGAGTCGACAGACAACTCTTCAGTTCGTTGCAGGTAATTCTTTCTTACGAGGTTAAGGTTTTATAGAAGGAATGCACGTGTTGTTGCAGGGTGCTTAAAGGAAGGTTACTGAATGTAGGACCTCACGAAAGACAAAGGAAGACACAACTGAAGTTGTGCGGAACTCCAAGATGTCAGCATTTTTGCTTTAAACGGCGTTGGGAAGTTTACAGTACAATTATGCATAGCGTTTTCACTGTTTCTTAATCACAACTGATTCTGCGGGCGGGGATATTCCTTATACGCCCGTTATGCTCTAGTTTAGTGGGAAAATACATGTTACGAGGAATCTTGACTCAACCGTCCGAGCCCTAAATCTGCAGAAATCCTAGACTTAGCACTGATTCCACGGGATCGCGCCACTGTCAATTTGCGACGTCCGTGACCCTCATCAACGGCATTTAGAGTAATGTCACACTGTTAACTTCAATCGTGTTAGTGTACGAACGCAATGATCCCAACCTTCCACCGTGCCTTTTATACACACCATGGAACTTGTTGTTCGCAACTGATAATCTTGGTCGCGACGTCACGGGAACGAGCCGTAAAAGGGTACCATCGAAACATCTCGCCGCCAATAGTATAAATGATGCAACCGTAGTTTGAGCGCGCGAGAACACGTGCTTGTTGCACGGATCTTTATTTCTTATGTTCGCGCACGTTTTTGTGGCATTTGAAAAGTGAAGAGGGCGCGTGCATGGCTTTGATCGGCGCACAAGGGGCGCGATGCGCACGGGCAATCCAGAGCTCTGGGGCAACCATAGCTTTGACTGCATTGCAACAGAAAATAGCCGATATGCGTAGCGAGAATGACGTTCGCTTCATACTTGGATGCTTGCAGAGATAATTGCGATGTTCACAGGCATACCACCACTCACCTGAGTGAGGCATTTATACAAACATTATTGATTTGAAAAGGAAACATTATTTAACGCGATATTTGATGTGATAAAAATTTTATGGTAAGCTTAACTCAACGACTCGTTTGACTTGAGAAACGTTAAGTGGTTTGACATACTTTTTGCAGAAAATTTGTGAAAAAAGGAGCTAATTATTATTGAATGCTCACTAACAAAATTCCCGTCCAAAGTGATCTGTAGGCTATGGCAATGTTATGAGAAGCCTGTTCGCATAGTTGAATGTGAGTTATGCTGTTAAGCCCTCTAATCTTATGAGAAATACTGCGAACTGTTCAGATCCCCCGCCAAATGTCAGCTCCGAAAGTTTTGTTTCGCCACATGGCGCCGGTTCTTTGAGCGAAAGGCAGTGAACGGAGCTTAGTAACCAGCCGAAGCAGGATTGCAACAATATTAAATATTTTCAAATTTTTGAGGACCAGAGTTCTTATACAGAGATGAAATCGTATACGAATACCCGCATATTACCGCAATAGCGACCTCAAAGCGCATCGCTGAGTATGCATTTTTAATGTATCGTTGCGTACCGAAATCGGACGACCATTAAACACGTGGAAGAAGTGCACACCGCCAGTATTTTTATTTAGTAAGTCGAATTGCAAGACACAATTACTTCCGTTTTCCTCTCCTTTCTGCAACTGACAGGCGTGTTATGACAAGGCGTGTTATGAAGTGGGTTCACATTTTTCTAAGGAGCGTAAGCGCAGCACGGGGGCACGGGGTGGGGGAGGTGGGGGGGGGAGGTTTAAACGCTCTCCTGTTATTCGCTAAGACGTCGATTCGCTCAGCGGCATGTGCTTCAGACACTCCAGACTTCTTGTCGGAGCAAGTTCGGTGTACTGTACAAATTCCCGCTCCCATGAAGCAGAGCAGGACGATGTTTCGAAGTTAAAGAAGTGCCCACAGTCTTCCTCGTCACCACTTTGTTCGCCTGGCGATGCTTTTTCCATAGTTGATGTTTGCACAAGTTCGTTCTTTAGATAATACCAGGCCCGCTTCTGTTCCGCTTCGTTGTTTATCCACGCTACAATAATGTTTGGATGGCACATGGCAGACATTATCACATGTTTTTGCTCTTTCATATCTGCAAACCTCTTATCGATTGCTGTGATTAAGCTTATCAAACACCGGGCGGCAGTACCTCAAGTACTCCGTCAGCAATGCAGACAGGCGGAACGGCATCGCTAATCTACCGTTCGCTCAAATGAACACCGCCCTTCGCCAAAGTGTCGTTCGATGAAACATCATGGGCGTTCGTTTGCTAAAACGTCGTTCGATCAAGTCAGTGCCTCCCAGGTCGTACCCAACTCAACGTTAATCACGGCAATTGGCAGTGTGTTAATTCTTCAAGATTTATAGTTTCTACCATTTTGACGAAGTGAGTAGAAAAGTACCTGTAAAAAGTAACTTCACTTAGTTACAAGTTACTGAAAAATGTACCTAAGATACAGACACAGATGCTGGAAAATGTACCTAAGATACAGATACAGATACTGAGAAATGAAAGTACATAGGTCTGTGCCTCAGGTACAACAAAAGTACTTAGATACCGATTTCCAGTTACTTGTACCTAGGTACTTTACAACGCTGCTACAAAGTTTTGTCTCACTGCAAGGGGCGCGGGCTAGCTCTCGCTTGTAGCTTTGGCTGCAGGTTAAGGGTTCGTTGAGTAGGACTTCAGTGCAAAACCCATGTGCTGACGTCAAAACAAATGGTTTTAATGTGACTTACCCTCGTTCATTTTAGCTATTTTAAGACGTACCGTCGGTGTGTCCACGATGCAATGCGAGCCACGAAGTGCAACGGGAAGTCGGAAATATTCGACAGGGAACTCGCCAAGATTGAACAGCACAGACTGGCTGAGAACCTCACCTGCGACCGAGGTAACACTCGTCATGGCTCTTGAAGGCCATTTTGATCAGTGAGCGAGTTTACACCAGGCTCGTCTAGTGTGGAACTGTGCAACGTATAAAGTACTGAGTTAGTGGCAGTTACGTTCGTTTTATGATGTCATTCTTCTTTTTCCTTAGAAGAAAAGACTTGTCGGAAGGCCGTTTACGAAAGCGGACGCAACGAATGTGAAATCATTCTGGCGAGTGATGCCAAGCATATCACTGAAGCAAACGACCAGGCTTGCCAGTAAGTAAACTACTTTGGTTGGCGCCAGCATCCAATCGTTGAAACGGATAGCGTCACGCAACCTGTGTGGTTTGCAACTAGCGAATAGAGTTCCTGGCGCATATTGAAGAATATATATGCTTGCTACCTTTGGGCGCCCCTTTCTAATTGAACGACCGTTTTAGGACTATAGTAGCACTTGAAAGCGTGCTCCCATTGCGCCCTCTGGCGACGTGCGCGACTCAAATCGTCGCTCTGTTCGGCCTCCTACGACTGGCAAAACACTCACTTTGACGTCCAAATTTGCGGTCACAGACGAAAATAAAAGATTGTCAACACTGACGGTGTTGGTTTAAGAACGCGATGACTCCAAGTTTTCACCGTGCTTTCTACGCAAACCTTTGAACTTATCGTCATCAGCTGATAACCTTGGTCGTGGCGTCACTAGTAGTAATCATAAGACGGCTCCGCCGAAACACCTCGTCGCCTCTACCCGCCTCTTGGTTAGTCACAATTGCAAAAAAAAAAAAAGAAAGTAAACACCAGCTATTACGTATGCAAAGGACGCTACGATGTATCGTCATGTACGTACTAGAGAAGCTGAATGAGGTGCTTCGCTGCTACTTTCACACGCACATTGTTGGCGGCCGTGTACATCATGCTGAAAGATTTTCTCTCTTGCGCTTCTCTTCAGATTATTGCGGTCGTACGTTGAATGCGTGAAGAAGGTGATGTGGTTGACCCACTGCCCCCAGAAGGAAACGTTCCGAGAGAAAGAAGAAAATCGAATGAGGGGAAACATTGATAAGTTCAACGTTTCTTGTAATGACGTTAAAGGTAGTACCAATCATGACCTCATCTAACATTCGGGAGAGATAACAGCAAGTGTTTACAGCTTCGAATATATATAAAAATTACAGACCACATCTCGTACGCTCCGCAAATCGCAGCGCAGACTGCAGTCTGCCACAAGAGAGACGCCCTGCAGAAGTTCTTTTTGTGCGGAGTGACGTTCCACTATCTGACGGACAAGAACGGCTCAACATCGACCGTCCACCCGGAGACTCTATGCAAGTGAGTTAACGACGATCGTTCTAGAGTATGTAAGGCGGGCCATTATTGTCCACGCCAAGCTATTTTTTCCTCATCGATACTAAGTTACCCCGGTTCACTCGAAGGAAGACAATGACGCGGCAAAGCCCAAGTTCGCGAATTTAATAGAGAGAAATTATGGACAAACCATCTTCCCCGAGAAAACAAAAATGTGGATGAATTACTACCACTTCAAAATGCTCTTGGGGAGTTTCGGTACTATTATCCCATGAAATATTATTTAGACCAATTTACCTCGTCAGTCATTTACGGCAACCATTGAGGTCAATGCAGTATGCTGTTTTTGAACAGATAATTTAGCGCTGCCTCGCTTCCAGCGACGTTCTTTCGTAAGTGGGCATTAATAAATTACGGGAAAAACCATCGCGAGATTAAAAGTTTCCCAGGAAGTTCTGACGTTCTTCTTTCCAGACGAAGATTCCCGAAAAGGGAGGGAGCCAAGGGAGCCGCTGCCAACGGTTCGCTCTTTGAACTCTTTAGAGCGTCTTTAACACTCTTTCCACTTCGTTTCAGGGCAATTCACAAGTACCAGAAATGTAGCGCGGCGGCGCTGTCGTCAACCGACTGCTTTCTGGACGAGTCCCTGCGCCAGCACGTGTCCTATTTCTCGAGTGCGGCGCTCCAAGAGCAAGGCCTGAGCTGTCCGACAGACATCAGGGCCAACGCGGAGCGTTCCCAGATATCAGGTTTTGTATTCAGAGTAGCGAGAAGCACCTCATTAGCATGTAACCTGAAACCCTGGCGAGTCGAAATTTGTAAATCGGAAGAGGGTGATTTTTTTCCCAGCTGATTCAGGAAAATTGCAGTACAGTTCCGCGGACGTCAACAAGATTTATACTTCGTCGTTGCATTTCGTGAAAGTTACACAGAAATGCAACGGCCGAAATTTGGGCCATTGCACTTAGAGGGAAGTGTAGCGAAAGAGTCGTTATTTATTGACTTTACTGGAAATTCGGTAACCAACGGAGGAATCGCTTTAGGTTACGCGGCTAAAAAAGGCTGAGCAAACTCAGCAAACTAAATGAAGCAAAAAGAGGTACGAAAAAACCGTGCACAATTAAACGAAAAAAAGAAAAAAGAAATTGGGTTGGGTGTATGTTTACACAGCCTAGAACTTGGTCTGCCTTAACGGGTGACGAGTCTCCCAGCTGTAGATGAGCAACTTAGCCAGTGCAGTACAACCGCTAGCTTGGGGTCTTTAACGTGCACCACGCAGTAGTGATACACGACCGCACGCCGGTACGAATTAAACGAAAGTAATATATATAGCCAGTGTGCGTGCCTTTTTTTGCTAAAGTACTTGCAAGTTTTCGTTATTTTTTATTTTTTGTTTGGGTTCCAAGACGCTAATATTCAGGAAGTTGAGCGAGTTGAATGTAGTTAAAAAAGTTTTATTAGTGAATATAGAAGCGCATAGAATTTAAATATCAAGAGTGATTACCTATAAATTAAGATATAAGCATCATTGCTTAGTTGTGGATTTTAAATATCTTTAGAATTATATTTACTTGGTGTTTCACCGACCACTGAAATTAATTTAAAAAAGGGTCCACTTGAAAAAAAAATTCTGTCGGGATAACGTTATCAATTTTGGCGGTGGCTATTCTAGAGAGATAAGTATTGAATCGATTATCTAAATTTTACTAATTAACTTTCAGAATATTCGTCTTAACCTGCGCATTCCAATTAGATAGCTGTTACCAGTAGTCAAAATATGTCGTAGCTGTTAGAATTCAGACAACTAATTTTTGCTCCGCGCTATTCTCTGGGAATTTTGAGCCTTGGGGAGAGTGAGGTACCGAAACTAAGCCCAAATGAACGAATCAAGTCCCACCCGAAGGGACGTCAACCCCCGCGGCGGACGCGTGTAACCAATCATAGTGAACCGATCGGAGAGCCGGGTATGATCTAAGGACCACGTAATCGTGGAAAACGCAAGCCCCATTCCAAAGTCTCCTCAAACGGGCAGCTTTCGGCGCTTTTTTTAACGGAGAATGTTTTATAAGTCGTTTTCAATGAACGTGTTGTTTTTTGTTTAACGGAGAATGTTTCAAGAGCATTAATGAACGAAATAAGCTCTACGACAGTTTCATTTTTCTGATGAAAACCAAATGAAGCTATAAACTATGTCAAATGGGTGGTTAAATAATTTATCACTATGGTTACAGTCCAATAAACTTAAGTTGAACACTGGCAAGACAAAATATATTATTTTTAAGCTTAAAAACAAACATATTAACTATCAAATAAACGTAAAGTTTGAAAGCACAATTATAGAGAACGTTAGGTCGCATACATTTCTTGATATTTGGTTTGGAGAGAGTTTAACTTAGTCTCGACATGTGGAACAACTTCGTTCAAAGATTTCCCAATCTATCGGCATTTTGCGTAGAGTTAGGTTGCTTCTGCCTTGTTGGTTAAAACGTCAGTAATATTAAGCATTGTTACACTCCCATCTTAACTACTGTTTATTAATTTGATGAAAAACAACAGCAACTAACCTTGACAAGTTACTAGTTCTACAGAAGAAGGCTATGCGGTGCATAGATAATCTAGATAGTTACGCCCATACTGCCGCTTCTTTTCTGAAGCACAATATTCTTTCCATCCAACAACATTATTACTTGAGAGTGGCTCTAGAAATTTACCCAGAATTTAAAAACAGCGAGTCTCTATTTCTGTAAAATTATCCGCAGAAAACCACAACCTATAACTTGCGCCATGAAAAATATGTTCAAGAAAAATTCGCACAAATTATGGGTCTCAACTTCTGAGTTACATAATTCCTAAATTTTTAAATAGATTCCCAGAAATGGTAGACATTATTACTAACTGTCAATCACCTCGTAATTTGAAAAACCAAATAAGGCTTTGAATATTAGGTCCTCAGCAATAATACGTCTCCCATCCTGATCCTTCTCATCCTTCCTTCCTTTTTCTTTTCGTTTTCTCTTTATTTTTTATTATTTATAGCACATATATCACCCCACTTTATGTTCATATATATATATATATATATATATATATATATATATTAGTTTGACATTAAGCCAATGTTACAAGTGCACCATTCGTTGCATGTCTGTAATTATGTCTATTGTTGCTCTGCTGCTGTAGCGCTGTAACTGGAGCCTTGTCAGGCGGCTTTCGTCGCCTTTTTCTCCAGCATCCCAGACATTTGGCCTAAATAAATAAAGAAACAATAAAGTATCCTTTGGTCTTTTTGGAGTGCAAATGACCTATTCTGTTGTATCCTGAGTTGGAGGCATTTAACACGAGCGCGATGCAGCTATGAGTTCATTATTATGACGGCCCCTGTCGCAAATCTTTTGCATCATACACAGACCATGCGCCAGAATCAAAGCAGCTCAATGCGATGCAAACATGCAAAGGCCGCGCTGCCTTGTCTGACTACTTCAAGTGCGGGCTTAACTTCAACCGACAAGTGAAGAGGTTTCTACGTGGAGGCAAGACCTTCAAGGCTCGAAGAGCCTACTCACGCAAGAAGGGCAAGCGTGGGTCGCGCAGGCTGGCCAAGCCCGTTGTAATACCCAAGGGCGCCTTTCGCAGGCCCCTCCAGCATCCGCAGAACCAGGAACTCTGCTAGTGAGTACTGCAGCAGAACTACCTTTTGACGTGTGTTTACACTATATTTTATGGTGATTTTCCGCTCCAAACTATATTATTTACTATTCCTATCTGCCTATTCAAAAGTGCCTGTAAATGTTTTTTTTTAAATTATTCTGCATCGATGGGCAGCCTAGACATATACGATTTGCTTGCTGATTTTACGCTGATTTCGGTACATAACGCGTGAACTGTATGACCAGAGTTGACCCAAGTTTCATCCGAAAAATGGATTTTGCGGTTCTTGACTCTGCGCTTCGCGATCGCTCTTAGGTACCGTCCTCTCCACTCGAGGATGTCCTCCTTCTCGGTTGGAAGAAGGATGCGGTTCTGTTTCAATTTCTCGAAGCCCAAATTACCCCGCAGACGATAGACTGTAAACGCAGAGCACGGCGGCAGCACGTCGTCTTCACTAAGGGCAGTGGCGATTTTCTTCAGCGCTAGAATTCCATCCTGATAAGAGAAGTCGAACATGCAGGTTTTCACGGCCATCAGCGTGAACGCGTGGTAGTTAGCCATTCTTTTCCATTTACCACGACCGTTCGGGTGCTTGTTCCATGGGTGTTTTCATTGCTTCGTAGCCACGTAAGCAGAACTGACACTAACTCCTGTCGCGCTGGCAGTGAGATTCATAACATCATCCACGTCTTTCTCACGGTGCTTCTTCCGGATCCAAAAATAGAGGTATATAATATATTGCCTCGTCTGGCCATAGGGTCTGGCTTGACGGGACAGTGCCCCTCACATGGTCTTTGAAGCAGAAGACCCGAGGGGAAACGTCTTCGGGTGACAAAGCGGGCAGCGCCGCTCGAACCGTTAAAGTACCCCTTTTGGTGAGCTGGTCTTCGGTGGCTGGCAGCGGTATACGAATCGAGCCTTGAATATCGTGGTACATTGGAATAGTATCATTCGTGTTAGGGACATTTTTCATTTCTATTGAGGGAAGTAATCAGACTTGGGAAGCAATTGGTTACAAGTAACGGATTACTTGTAATCCATTGCTTTTTTTAAGTAGTTTTATGATTGCCACGTTACTTTTTTTTCGGAAGTAATTTGTAATGTGATTTTGTTACAAAATATTGGTAACGGATTGCTTTAATTACTCGTTACTTTTTTAAAATATGAGCATAATACATTTACTGGAATAATACGAGCAGAGCATTCAGCAGCATAATAAGAGCACGTTCAGCAAGAACAATAAACTCTAACCTAAGGAAACACGTCAAGGTAAACTGGGACACCTGCATTCTGCATTGGCTATACATTGCAATGCTAGAACCAAGTTTTTCTTTTCTTGCGAATAAGAGGCGAAACACCCGAGTCAAAAGGAAACTTTCGTAGATCGCTTCTTTGGCTCCGAAACTTGTAGCGGAGTAGACGCTACTACTGAGCATGCGCACCGCTAGCGTTGTCTGCACAATTCCAGGGATCATTTTCGGAGGCCGTAAGCTAGCGGGATGGCGGGTGTGGTTGCAGCTTTCGGGGCCTTATCAGCTTACAGGTGAACGAAGTGCACCTACACTTTTTCTCTTAAATACAATATTTCATTTTTACAAGGACTACCATAATACGGGCGTATGAGAAACGAAAAGTAGTGTTGCAGAACATTTCTGAAAAATATCAAAATTGTTTCTATTGTTTTCTGGATAAGTGTACGGAAAAAGTAACGTGAAAGTAATTTGTAACGTAACGAGTAAAGTAACCAGTTACTTTTCAGCAAAAGTAATTTTTAACGGTAATCCATTACATTTGAAGCTCGGTAATTTGTAATTATAATCCATTACATGCTTCAAGTAACGAGCACAAGTCCGGAAGTAATGAGTTTCACTGCGCTGCAAAAACGCTTACATTTATGAGGGCGACATTTTATAACGAGTATTTCGCAGAGCGGATAAACCTGCGAGACGACATGTGACCAATAAGCACGGAGCAGGATGAACCCGCCCACCTTTACTCTGTTTCCGTAATGTGAGTTGGGGTTGTCTCAGAAAGACTTCGCACAGGAAAGCCATAATCTTAACGTCAAAGGTGCATAATACTTTCCTTTTGATCCTCATATTTTTGTTTATTTTCTATACGTTGTTTTTTGCCCTTGTCTCATTTATTTCCCGCCTTCCTCCGGCCGCGCTCTTCCGGTCTCTGTACGGCTCCAATAAAAGCGAGAGGGGTCAAAGCTAAAAAAATATGCTTTATTGTCCACATCGTTTCCCGTTTCGTTCAGTAGTCTGTACTTGAAGCGAGGTCATTTTAAAGCAGTAGAATTTAATTTCATTTTAATACTAAAATAATAATGATTTCGTTTTTGTTTTGTTTCCTTGAGGCGCAATCATGGATTCTGTGTTTTGTCGGTTCATTTTCTGCTTGACAATCGAAGAGGCGTAATGTCGGAAAGACTGATTTATGTCCTAAACAAAGTTAATCATTACCTATCTAGTAACGCTATTAAAAATATTTTAAACGTTACTGTGCATTCGTTTACACTATTGCATGACACACACACACACACACACACACACACACACACACACACACACACACACACACACACACACACACACACACACACACACACACACACGCAGATACAGACACCCAAAAAGACAGTAAAACGGATATATGAAGGAGGCTATGAACTCGGCTATTTGTTTGTCCAGCTTTTAACCTGCAGCAGTTCTGCACACACCCAAGAACATCTGTGCCCTTATGGCACGCCTCGAACTCTCCGGACAACGTAAAATTTGCTTCACCGGAGTCGTTCTATGTCCGTATTGGCAATTAACGCACTCATTTTAATAATGAAGTAAAACAATGAAGACGCACACTCACATTACTGTTGAAGTAAAACGATAAAAATTAAAGTCGCTCATGAAGCGAGTACAAAATGATGATGCCTAGATAAGAATGAAGGGAACATTCCAAAGTTTTTCCCATGAGTTACTTGATTGCAATGACCGGTGTTGATCGGAGGTCGGATTCCCAAATCTTTCTTACGATAGCTGGATTTCTAAATATAACTTGAGCAAAAGTTACAAACGTTTGGGAATTCCCGAAGCAAAATGGTCTTTTGTGTGGAGTAAGAGGAAATCCTGCGACAGTTGTTCAATTTCTCTTACGAACATTTTCGTGACTATTGAACCGAAATGGTGCTGGCGCGACGCCGGTTCGGTCGTTGATAGGAAAAATGCATGCGTTGAGTGCAAGACGTCTCCTGTCGTCGTCATAGCAACGCTTCGCTCTCTCAACTCTCGTTGGTTGCGAGACGTCGGAAATTTCGTTCTTTTTTCCCCTCCCCCCCCCCCTTTTTTTTTGTTGGTCGTAGGTCCGTTTTTAAGAACCCCTTCGAGCACACCGAATCCGGCACGTCTTAGAAACTTCTTGAGTTACCAACTTCTTAACGAAAATGTCTTACGCATTTTTCGCGGATCCGACATCTGATTATTTTATTTCCAGCCATCTGTGTCCATAATTCGTCTCTTATTTCCCACAGCTATATTCAACAGTTCAAGGATTGCGAGGGAAATGTCCACCGTGATCATGGGTGTGGGTTTGGAGATCTTGGTCAACACATGGCGATTGTGACACAAACCATGATTGAGACCCTCACTGTAGACTGTAGCGCTCAGATCTTAACACCATCACCGCCAGGCAGATCAACTCCGGAACCCTGGTCGATGCCATCTGGTGTCTCAGGTCCCAGCATTGTGCCTACGTACTTCACAACGGTGACATGTGAGCCCGTTCACGACACTTGGGTTAATTGCGTCTATTGTTTGTTTAAGTCGACAGCGACGGATTGCTTATTATGTAATCGCATAACCAATTAAAAGGTGAGACAAGTATTTTCAAACTTCCGCGGCCCACGGTTAATTCTCAGCTGCGGTAGTACAGCGCGGATATTTGTTCTCCCTCCTCGATAATGAGGTTAATAAATAAGCAAATGGCCCACGCTTTTAATTGGAAGAGGTTGCTCTTGAGGCCATCACAGGGAAGCCTTAGAGGTTTATAAAAGTCCAAATACGACAAGGAGAGAAGACAACGGGTGGCCAATTGGAAGTTACAAAACTGTCAGGAAAACTTTTTAAGCCTCCAAGAGGAAGTAATACGCAGGCAAGGTTGTCAGGTTTTGAAACCTCTCGGTGTTCCAGTGCGCCTGTGAATAAACTGCGAGCCCGAGCACATTAAATGGGAAAGGTTTCCTGCTTCTCGTGAGGTGCAATCTCAGTGAGGTGAGGTAAGTGAGGTGCAAATCTCAGGGTGTATGAGGTAGTGCTTTTAACTTTCCATAAGTAAAATAGAAAGGAAGCTACTGGACATCAACACGCCATATACGATCTATAATGAGCTGTCTCTCGCCTATTACCGCGCGCTATCTTCAGGTTTGACGGCGACAAGGGGAAGCTCTGCAGCCTAGCCTTTCGTAGTTGTCCACCAGCATATACCGATAACGTGATGGAATACTTATTAGGCCAGAGCTCGTGCACCAAGCCATTTTATGTTGAATCCCGTAATACTGTGAGTGGCATGCGTAGCGTAGAAGGTTCCTTTGGTTGGGCAGGGGCTCACGTAAAGAGAGACTAGCTAAAAAATTGCACGTCTGCCTGTACTAAGGTGTCACAGCATTACCGCAAGGATACTAGAGCGTTCAATCGCAATGCGACTGTCGCTGACAACAACGCTTTTTAAACATTACGGCAAATCTACCAAATTGCTATCGTCGTTTCTTGCGTTCAGCCTGAAATTTTGTGCCTTAAATGATCGTATCGCGCGGCTCTCTACATCTCAGGGAGCGGGCAGATGCGAAAGTGCCAGTACATCAAGATGGTTCGACGGTTTGCCTACTGCGCAGTCGCTTTCTACGCCGAAGTCGAGGCCAAGAAGCTTAAAGCGGATAACCACGAAGTCTGCAAGTATGTCAGCATAAGCGAATTTGAAAGAGCGAGAGAGTGAATAAACATTATCTCTCTTAACGTCACTAAATAGTGCACGACCACAGAGTTGCCAGAGGCTGCATCAGTGCACGATACAGTTAGCACGAATAGGCGATCGTCATTTTGTTCCGCATTTCTCTTACATTAAAAAAAAAAAAACAGTTCTTGCAAAAGCTCATAGTGCGGTGGAACGCGCTCATTCGGGTCACATACTTAGGCCTGTAAAATTTGGCTTTCATTACTGCCTTGTCCGAGTAAAGGCCCGTTCACACTCTTGCAACAGAGTACGACCGAGAGGGACGAGACTTGTTAAAACCGCTTAATATTTCTTAGTACGAGAGAACACACTGGCACGCTGGCGCCATCTATGCGGTGACCCTGGAACTGCATTTCACAAGAGCGAAGGTTTTGCGGTATTTCCGAGGTCAAATGTGCATAATACCTATAAGAAAGGCTCGTTTATAACGTTGACAAAAGTTTTTCGAGCCAAGAAAGAAAGGATAATGCGCGAGAGAAATAGAAAATATGCCGGACCGCCAAGTTTACACTGCTACCCAATAGATGGCGCCACTGTGTCCTCTCGTTGTAAGAGGTTTCAGGCAACCCAGTTTTAAGAGGTCGCAAGAGTGTGAACGGGCCTTTAGGCACAACATAGGTACGATGCCGAGTACGTGCTAACTGTGTCGCACAGTGCACCACGCGCTAAGCAGCTAAACATAACAAGCAGGCTTGCTCGATCAATTGTTTCTGCAGCTCATGACGGGATGCCAAAGGCTGGACCGAAGTTACGGTGTTGCCATGACATGACGGTATCATCTCGTCATGAACACAGCAATACAAATTGGTCAAGCACACTGACCCTTATATTTGGGTGTTAAACACGCGGTGCAGTAGAATGTAGGTGAGAAGAATATAACGAAAATTCGATGACTACCAACAAAAAAAAATTTTAAAGATAATTTTTTTTTAAGGGGCGTCTTAATTTTTTTTTTAGATCTGGTTTATCTATTTAGGATGCGGGCATTTGCGTTGTTCTTCCAGATGCTCTAGTGAATGGGTGATGAAACGACAAGAAAACATTGACAAGGAAAGCTAAAGTGCAATCTTCTGATAAGATCAGGCGCTAGATTAAGAAAGAAAACATGAAGGTGCAAGAATTTTACTAACTATCTCCACTAGGTCATGATTATAGTGCTTCTATAAATGTAAAGTTAATGTGAATTGGAGAGAGCACCTGTATGAAGGTAACGGCCGAAAATCGCACAAAACGAAGAACACGTAAAAAAAACAATTCAAAACCTTTTGTGACAAAACAACAACAACAAATGAATCACGCGTGCGTATTTTTGTGTACATGGCTTGCATTGACGTCACGTGAGCCGCCATTGTTCAACACCGCTTAGAAGACAAGGCCGTAGCGCTGACATTTTTGCGTCACCAGCGAAAGCCAACGCTGGACACAGAATGGAAACGAGTTCTGCGTCAGCACTTGGCTTCGAGTCAAGTTTGAGCCGAACGTTGACACAGTCGTCGTGTCCAATCTGTGCCCAGCGTTGGCCTTCGTTGATGGCGACATCTCTATCAGCACTACGGCTTTGCTATCTGGGAGAGAGAGAGAGAATAAACGTCTTTAAAGGGACACTGACAGTGTATTTATGCTCGCCGAGGTTCTTAGTTGTACGTCACATGTGAGAGCCCAACTACGAAGAACAGAATTTGCGACTCGAAATTCGGTTTCTTTCCGCCCGAAAATCGCCGATGAAGAACTGGCAAGTTTGAGTCGCGATCACTCTCTTCTCCGTGGTCACGGGCCGTTTTCTAGGGTTTAGACACAACCTCCAAATTTAATCAAAGCCGTAGGTCATCGAAGGGACACACACAATATTAAGAATAGAAAAGAAATATGATACCCATTTTTTTGTGGCTTCTAAAAAGCTGCAAATGCGTTGTTTGGGGGCAAAAAAGTATCCCAGCCACGTGACTCCCGCTACCTCTCTCTCCTCTTCTATGTTTCTTCTTCCTCCCCAGTCCAGTTTCGGTTTCGGTTTCGAGCAGTTGCATTTTTTTTTACTTTAATAAAATATACGTGACGCTGTAGCAAAATGCTGATTGGGCAGTCTTCTGACACCATAATGAATCGCCTGGCAAAAAATAATAATAAAAAATATTTTGGGGGTGTCAGTGTCCCTTTAATAAAGAGTTGTCCCCAGTCCGGTACTCTTCTTAACGTGAATAGTTCAGGTTGAGGGTCTCGGGATGCATTGATGTGTTCTAGGAGGGTTTGAAGATAGACGTCTTGTAGGCATGGTCTTGCATACATTTTTTAACCATCAAATTTGTTCTTCTTGGCAAGGCTTGTCGAGAACAAAAAATTAGATGGTGCCAAATGTATGATGCAGAAGGTGCAGGCACAGGATCATGGTACGGAGCAATGGCGGACGGTACGGTGGCATGACGTCACGTGCTAGGCATGCTAGGTAAACGCAAATAGGCTTTTGGCGAAACTATATTTGCGGTTTACGTGGAGTAAGTACCTTAATTAAAAAAAGAAAAACGAAACATTTTTGCATGATTCGAATTTGGTGCGATTTTCGGTTGGTTTTTCAAACTTGTGTTTCAATGTTTAGTAAAGAAACACACACACACACACACACACACGCACGCACACGCATAAGCACGCATACACAAACGCACACGCACAGACACGCACGCGCACACGCACACGCGCGCGCGCGCGCGAGACCGACATTTTTTTAAGGCGGACGCTGCAAGAGATTTGTGCACTAAATTAGTTAAAAAAAAGTGTTTTCTTATTGTGTCATTTTATTTATTCCTCAAAGCTTCATTTACGGATGCACAAAGTATGCTTTTATTTTTTTTATTTTTAAAATAACAGCGCTGCGTGAAAACGACGAACCGTGTCCAACTCAGTTTATGTTCATTCCATATTCAAGGACTAGTTTTCATTGCCCGAAGACGTTGCAGCAGGGAAATTATATTTTAGAGCGCAGCTCTTAGGCGCCCGTTTCCGGCTTGAGCGGTCGTCGGCGTCGCCGTCGCCGTCGGCGTCGGCGTAACCGCGCAGTGCATGATGGGTAAATTTCCCCGCTAAATTTAGCGGAAAAATTTTCCCGCTAAATCTAGTGAAAAATTTTCCCCGCTAAATTTAGCGAAAAAATTTCCCGCTAAATCTAGCGGAAAATTTTCCCCGCTAAATCTAGCAGAAAAATTTCCCGCTAAATTTAGCGGAAAAATTTCCCGCTAAATCTAGCGGAAAATTTTCCAGCTAAACTTAGCTGAAAAAAATTCCCCGCTAAATCTAGTGTAAAGTTATCTAGCGGAAAATTTTCCCCGGTAAATTTAGCGGAGAAATTTCCCCGCTAAATCTAGCGGAAAATTTTCCCCGCTGTTCAGCAGTGAATTTTTTCCGCTAAATTTTGCTGAAAAATTTTCCCTAAATAGGGGCGAGCAGGAGAGGAGGAGGGGCATAGACCCCTCTACGTACCTTCCCTCCTCCTCCTCAAGAGCTGCGCTCTAATTCGGCGTTACAGGGAGTTGTAAACGGCTTTCATTTTTTTGACAACCAACCTTCAAATGAACAGCACACTGGCACATCAGGCAGCCGATTCCACTATGCAATAGATCAAGACAACAACCACGAAATGAAATACACGCGTTCAATTAGACACAAAATAATGTTTATAACACTTTATTCTAGTGGAAAAAGGTGCTCGTGTTGTACCCTGTCTTATTTTGATTAAACGAACTACACCGACTTGACATAACACAAATAATAATTTAATCAAACGTTTCGTCTCTCATACGGGAGACATCCCCTTTCGAAAGACTGCCCTGTGTTGGCAAATGTGGAATCCCTGCACAATGGTGGACTGAAACCGCAACCTGACGGCACACTTTATGAATTTGGTTGGATTAGCGGGCGTGTTTTATGCTTTTGGTTAGATTAGAAGGTGTGGTTGTGCCTTCTAATCCAACCAAATGCATAAAGTGTGCCATGAGGTTGCGGTTTTAGTCCGCCATCGTGCAGGGCTTCCGCAGATGCCAACAGAGGGCAGTCTTTCGAAAGAGGTTTATATCATTCCTGCCTCTTGGCTTCACTGATTATGTATCCCGTATGGGAGACGAAAAGTTCGATTGGATTGCTATTTGTGTTACGTTAAGTCGGTGTAGTTTGTTTGATCATAATGAGTTCAGGCTTCTGGAACATTTTTGCTTGTCTTGTTTGTTTATTTTTCTACGTACCCTGACCGTCTGAAACGCGCCTTTCAGTTAATTATATTCTTAATCACAAATAATAACAACTTCCCTTGCACAACTTTTCCGGCAAGAGGAAACGTATTCCCGATTTAATTTTTTTTAAATATATTTTAGTATTGCTACCTTTGCGCCCATATACCGCCCCTAGACGAGCCTAGTAGGCATATGTTACGTTGTATTTAGAAAGGCTATTTGTGCAACATCCTAAACTGCACAGACATACTCCAAAATTGACTAACACACGTTAAGTAGACAGTTTTTTTTTTTTTTTTTACGTTAGGGTGTGAGAATTTCAACTTCCGCCGAATGAGCCCTTTAGCGCCCTGTCAGCTTTTACAATCATATATTCTACATGACTATTCCACGAACAGTTAGTTGACATTTTAACGCCTAAATATTTGCATGTATGTAGTACAATTCTTCCTTATACTATACTTCGTTTCACCTTAAGTGTCTGAGTACAGCCGGCATTAGGAGCCGAGGGGCCCATGAAAGAATATCACAAGCGTAACATTGCGGCATTCACCGTCTTTCAGTGCTGACTCATCCGCCGATTCATCTAATCAAGCGGAGAGAGTGCGACCTGATTTTGTCCGTTTATTATTTGTGTATGCGTGTGGGTGCCTCCTAGGCTTTGACAGCTCTCCTGTGTAAGGTAAAAAGGTAGTTTAGGGTTTATATAATACCAAGTTTCAATTTTTTTCCTTGGCCAAACAGAGGTGTACACACTTCCTCGGATTTAAACTCATGTTTCACGGAAAACACGAAGGATGAATAAGCGCTGAGTCGATATGTATACCTGGGCAACAACACGTTTCCTCCTATTTTTTTTTGTATGCAAGTCGATTATTGGGAAATGACCAAGTACAAAAGGATATTTCCAGGGAAATATTACTAATATTGATTAAAAACAAAGTTTGTCCGAGGACATGATCTCATAATCGAGGGACAGTCGCAGCCTGATCTCGGGATGACCCCGATGAAAGAAATCAGGAACAAACCGCACAGTGACGTCGTCATTATGAGACACATTTTTAAGTTCTTTAAATCAGTCACAAGCGACAGGTGCCTCAGGTATTATTACACACAGTTAAATTCTTATCAGGGGCCCTAATATACACGGCGCGACGACCGGGACATCGCCGCCTGCTGCGATTGGCCGGCTTCGCACCGCTGTCGAATCGCAGCAGATGACGATGTCCCGGTCACGGAGTCCCGCTTGGTCCCGCCATGTAGACTATGGTCCCAGCACTGTATATTCATCCTAGAGTCGGGGTGCTGCGGGAAGATCCGTTTTGTGTGTGCGTTCATATTGTTTTCTCGTGACTCGCCGAGCGCGACGATTCGCGAATCCAACTTGGGGCGCTTGTTCAGTCTTGTTACAGAATTCATGGAGTGTTCCAATATGGCGTCGGAGGACACGGAATGCAATCATCCACCCAATCAAATGATGGACCTGGCTTACTTCTCGGACGTACTACTCCAACGATACGGCCAACTGTGTGGTGTGTCGCCGCAATTTAGTGAGTTTTATTCGCAGAATTCTCCAACGACGAAACGAAGTTTTCGAAGAAAACAGCACGTGTTTTGTAAGCATGCATGTCTCGTGTGACACGCAACTCGGGGCCTCACTCGTGACCTTCGTATGAAATTGAAGGTGCGTTCATAAAGTTCCAATCGAGTATAGAGCAACGACGTTCCTCTAGCTATTACTGTGAAAGGGAGGACCAAACTGCATGGACTCTCCTTGTATAGTGGAAGCTACGAACGACAGGGCACTACTTGACTGCAATCCCTGTTCCCTCCTCTTTCTCACCTTCTGCCCACATGCGTTCTAAGAACATCCGAGGCGCCGACTTTCTCCCGAAGCACTTTGGGGAGCCAATAGTTGGAATCTATGATTGGAGCTCGGCGAATGACGAGACAGAAAATAGGTTTAGACCTAACAAATCCGTCTGCGCTGTGGCACCGAGCAGGGTAAAACGGCCCGGTCACTGCCAAAATGCACACGGTTTTTGTTAGGTCGAAACATATTTTCTGCCTCGTCATTCGCCGAGCTCCAACCGTAGATTACAGCTATTGGCTCCCTAAAGTGCTTTGGGAAAAAGTAGGCGCTCCAGATTTTTTAGAGTGTGTACTCTAAAAAATGCCTACGCGCCTACTTACCCGCAAAACACCCAAAGAGACAATTTCTGCGATCTACGAAATCAGCTCAGCGAATGATGAGGCGGAACATCCATTTATACCTAAAAATAAAGTCTGCGCTGTGGAATTACGCAATGCAAAGCGTCATGCTTGCTTTGCGTAATGCCACAGCGCAGACTTAATTTTGAGGTCTAAACAGATGTTTCGCCTCATCATTCGCTGAGCTGATTTCCTAGATCGCAGAAATAGTCTCTTTGAGTGTTTTGCGGGTAAGTAGACGCGCAGGCATTTTTTAGAGTGTGTAACCTCTTGCCGAAGCGCTTGGTGCAGACAATTGGTTTTATGCAAATCTATCCATTACACTCAAAAAAAAAAAAACAAGAAAAAAAAAGCTCGTTTGTTTTCTTTTTTGCACAACACTCGGAGAGCCAATCAGTGGAACTTACGCAGGTAGCTCAGCGAATGACGATGCCGAAACATGTTTAGACCAAAAAAACGCACTGTTGTGACATTAAGCAATGCAAAACGTCATGCTTGCATTGCCTAATGTCACAACTCAGACTGCGTTTTTCGGTCTAAACATATGTTTCGGCATCGCCATTCGCTGAACTGTCTCCGTAAGTTGCGGTGATTGGCTCTCCGAGTGTTGTGCGGGAAAGTAGGCACACGGGCTTTTTTTAGAGTGTACGAGAATTGCAGACAATTTAAACAATGATTTCAATAATTTGAATCGCAATCAAAGGAAGTAATTACCGACCAATGCCTAAATCTGAGGGGTTCAACGTTTCGAAACCAACTCCATTTCTTTCTCCGGGGGCGACTGTGACCGTTGAGAAGCAGCGTCATCTTCTTCTGAGAGCTCCTCAATGGCCACAGACGCCCCCGAAGAAGCAACCGAATTGGTGTCAAAACGTTGGGCCCGCTCAGATGTAGGAACCGGTTAGTGATTACTTTTTTTTATTGCAATTTTCGCCCAACCAGGCAGACTTTTGTTGAAGATGCTTACGTTTAAATCGCCTTTCTGTGATGTTCGCGTGCCTGCTATCGTCACAAAAGGCGCTGCAATTTTTATGTATATATACAACTACATATCTTTCTTCTGAATAGTTGGTAGGCGTGTAAACAGACATGACCTAATAATCTGTGCTTTTGATTGCATAGGCCAAAACGGCTACCGAACAGTTCCACTACAAGTCGAAAGACAACTCTCGGGACAACCTAAATAAAGTTGAATACACAAAAGATGAACGATACCGTTACGAAATCAAGTGGTCTAATCGACGAAAAATCAATTAGAGCAATGTGACAAATAGCTTGAAGAAGACTCGCTTGCAAAACTTAAAAAGAAAATGAAAGGAAATATGACTGTTGACTGGCAAGAGAAGCAAACAATTTCGTCTAACGGACTGTTCTATCCAAATATGCCAGGATGATTATCGGGGGTGTCTGCATGATATACAATTTCTAGTGCCATGAAATTGTAACGACATTTTGTAAGGACGGCATGCTCCTTGCAGTGGGGCAGGATACCGCTTCGTAAATCAGCGTTTTGACCAGCTCTTCCCACACCATTTGTTGTCGAGGATACTTTAGCTTAAAGTCAATGGATCCTGGGAAAGTATGGTCGCCATTTTGGCTCATGAAATGAGCAATTTCTTCTTGACCTCTCCGTTCTTGGTGAGCAGATCTAAATTCGCTTGCGATGGGTAGCTTTATAGAGACGTTTCTTGCATGCCGATATTTTGCTATCCACACACCGGCGAAACAAGCGTACGTCTTCGTACTGAGACCACATGCGGTGTCGGTGCTTGGAGGCATTGAAAAATAAGTTTCTTGTGTTCCAATACGCAAGAAGAACAATATAATTAAAATAAATCCGTGTAGACAGGCGTGATTGATAAGTTGATTGCATACACAGTGCCAAAGAAGTTTATTTGGCAATCTTGATGCCACTGCTTTAGGACGACCCGCTCGAAGCTTCGAAGATATAAGGTGGCCGAAATGGCGATTGCCATGGCAACGGATCACGATCAGCCAATCACCTTGCGAGATTTTGGTTGTCTGTATGCTAGTTTCTGTTTGTGTCCGGCTAGCAGGTAGGGAAGACACTGGCGCCACCTTTCCAGGATTCAGTGACTTTACTTTAGCTCAGACGTCATTCACGTGTCCCTTTTGGATAAATTAATAGTAATAGCCGAGGCGTACAATGACTAAAACGCGCAACGAGTGGTCGACGTAAGCCCACAAACACAACCAGAATGGAAGAAAAACAAACCATACGTTACTTCACTCAAGTCAAGTTTATCTCAATTTCGTACCAGGGGTGATATGATTGTCGAAAACAGAAACGCATCAAAGTCTCAGGAGACTACTGCCATTGGCAACTATCACAGGCGGACAGCAAGACAGTGCGCAAAGAGGAGGTAGAAACTTAATACCCCACTCTCTCTCCCCTCTTCCTCCTAACCACCCGTAGAATGGTTAAACAAATGTGCCTGAGTACGCTCTATGTTGACCACATAGTGCCATTAACTTCGCGTGTCACTCAAGCGGCCAAGGGTTGAGCCTCCCAGCCTGTCCTATTAGCAGTGTTGGCAGTAAGGCGTTACAAGTGATGGTGTTACCGAAAACGCGTTACTTTTTTCAGTAACGTTGTAACGTACTCGCTACTTTTCGAAAATAGTAACGGGTAACGTACTTACGTTACTTAATTAAAGTGACGGGTAACGTAGTTACGTTACTCATTGCATCTTCTTCCAAAACGTAAAAAAGAACACTTACATTTTTATTTGCGTTGTTTGTTTTTTAAGTCGAGGCGCAGCCGACGCTACGAGCTGATGGAACCAATCAGACAGCGTGAAAAAGGGCACCACCATGGTGTTCCTCGTGTTTCTGTACGTGTTCTATCATCGCTAAACCAAACATTAAAAGACTTGCACTTTCACACTGCTTGATTGGCCCCCGTTTGCTCGTAGCGTCGGCTGTGTCTGCTGATTATACTCCAGCGTCGACGAACGCAACGCGCGCCGACGCAAACCGACGTTCGTCGGCCACTGCGCCACGTCACGATTCGCCGAGAAGCGCACGAACGACGGTGTTTGGAGTCCAGCGTAGACCAGCGCGGTCCAGCACGCCGCGAAGAACTGTTCCACTTTGCGCATGCGCGTCTCCGCGACAACTGCCTCGTCTCTACATCGTAGTTCCGCTTCCTGGTCGGTCGTCCTCGTCGTGGACTCACGCTTCATAACAGTGATTCGGGGCAGCGGTTACCAGTTCAAAAACAAGCAAATGATGGGTGATAACGAGTGCAAACCAGCATTTATTTTTTTCCGAAATGCCACACAAATGTCGACGCTCCGAGGATGCGCTACCCCAGAGGCTCGTTGGGTCTATAGGCCTAGCTGCTTGGCAGGTTCGCCGGAGTCGTGCCAAGCGATTCCGTCGATCCCGCCGGGATGCTTCGATGAAATTGACGCACTCGAAGTCCACAGCGACTTCCTTCTGACAGATGGCCGGTGTGTTATCATAGTAGACTTTCAAGGTGACTCAAGAAACTGCCACCGAAGAGAGCGGATCAATGCATAAATTACGCAATGTACAAGTTAGAAATTGTGGCACACTTTATAGAGCCCATAAAAGCAATACAGGATTCATTCACATTTTCGTCGCCGCTACTATCATTTACAAGCTGAGGCGGCCCAGTCGAAAATTTCTTGCCGGCTAAATAGTTCAGATGTTTCACTGGGCCCGCCATTCCCCTATATTTTCGACGGCGCTTGCTGTTTCGATCAGGAACGGCTCCTGGTACGTATACGACAAGCCCATGATCATATATAGCACACACATTAGGTCATCCTTAATTCAAATTAACTCTACCTTTGGCGCGTTATCGAGCTTCCAGTTTTTGCCGGCACCTCACCACCACGGACTCGGCCTATGCGGAGAGCAAGTCGTCTGCTTCTTTGCAGGGGTTGCGGTGACGTCAGGACGACGCCGAGCTCTGATTGGCTGTGATTTAAAGAATAGTGGGTAGAGCTCGCTGCTAGATGCCTTGAGACATTCCCACTATTTTTTCTCAATCAGCCAATTAGAGTTTGGCATTCCGACGTTATCGCAAACCCTGTGCAAGAAGCAGACGAACTTGCGCTCCACCTAGGCCTAACGACCCTGCGGGTGGCGCAGCCTCGGAGCGGTCTACGTCCACGCACACACTCGCTCAGTCGATCGCACGAACGTCAAATATGCATACCAATACGGGAACACGAGAACTGCACACGACACACGGTTAAAAACGGTAGGTTCAGATTGCAGAAAGGAGCGTCACAAACACTTCGACTGGCGCCGACCAGCCCCGACATGCGGAATCCCGAATGGGGCACTCGCGCGAGGGCGTCTGGGATAGTCACCGTCGTCGGTCTGCGCTCGTCGATTTTAGAGCATGCTTGATTCCGTCGTGAGCTCCGCCGAGGCGCGCTGGGCTACGCTGCGCTACGTCGCGTTCCGCATGACGGCGGAGTATAGATTGCCCTTCGCATCCAGCGTCGGCCAACACGATCGGGCGCGTGCGCTCGTCGACGTTACGACCCAGCATAAACAGGCCTCTAAGTTAAAACCAAGTATAGGCGCCAAGTCATTAATTATTGCACTCATTCCACAGTACGTTCAAAAATTTGTCTGGCGTTTCCCCACGCAAAAAGTCGCACGTTAGAAAAATCCCCAACACCCACGCCCTTTGTCCCAGTGTAAAAAAACCGCTGTCGCAAAAAAAAAAACGCTGTTACTGTTAATTTATACATAAAAAGTAACGAAAGAGTAACGTGCCTTACTTTTTATCGGTAACGGTAACGCGGTCCTTTCATTTTTAGGTAACGCAGATCTGTAATCCGTTCCTTTATTTTGCAGGTCACGAGTAACGCATTTCGTTACTTGTGTTCGGTAACGCCTATACCACCGCTTATTAGCCAGCTATACAGGCACGTAGCCAGGATTTTGTTTCGGGGAGGGGGGGGGGGGGCCCGCCCATGACAAAATGTTGTATGAATGGGGGGGGGGAGAGAGGAGGTTCCAGCAAAATTGAAGATTCCGGGGGGGGGGGTGGCCCGGGCCCCATGGGCCAACCCCCTGGATACGTGCCTGCCGCTAAAGAACGTGCGCCCTCTCCTGCAGCCAGCTACTGTGCGTTGGCGACCCTTCTTGTTTACCGGACGTTTTACATGGTGCAGGTATCCCCACTCGAGCTTGGACACCATCGATGCACCCCGACGTCACGCCACACCCGTCAGGAACCTGCATGTCAAAGGAGCTGATTCGGCGGTTCTTTGCGTGTGGAATAGCCTTCCAGGCCAGCATTGAGTTCAATCCACAAGACCCGTGCAAGTGAGAGGGGTTTTTCTCGCAAGTGAATCGGTCTGAATTACCGCATTTATTCATTCATTCTATCCAATATCTAACTCATTTCCACCTACTAAGCAGTTTGACTTAAACTCTTCCACGCTCAGGCTGAGGGACACCGTGGAAGCTCCACCGTCACTTAGTTTTCTATAGCAACGGTTTTACGGCCGAAGCCAGGAGGTGTTTGGGCCCTTCTCGCCGCCCAATCAGAAAATGTCTTCTCATGATCGAACCTCACGCACTGCTTGGGCGTTGCTAGTTTGTTTTACTTTGTAGTGGTACCCAGCGCGAAGCAATTTGAGTTTGACACCGAACGAACGAACGATTTTGGAAGACAAATTGTTGTATAGCCCGCACCTGTAAAGAGACCCCACAGCGTAGAAAGACATTTTCATCCTCCGTAGCATGGGCGCTGCCATCTTGAAATCAAGGGACGCGGCCGCTATTAGATTGCTTCGACTTGTTGCTCCTCTCTCCCTTCCGCGCTTTGGCGGACGGGTTGTACTCGTGTTTTTTGCCGCGTTTCACCGCACACTCTTGCCTTATACCGTAAAGTGTAGTCCGATACTTACATGTACTACCTAATTGCATTACATCATAATGTGCACCACTTCTTGTAGCGCGATTTGACCATTTTCACTGTCGGCGTACCGAATGCGTGTAAGGATGAGGCACAGCTGGAAACAGCGTTAGCACTGAGCCACATTGATTATGTAGATGACAAAGCCATCACGAGGATTCAAAGGTCAATTACTTATGACAACTCGGGTTTTTTGTTTACTAATAGTGGCGGAACATTCGCAATAAAAACCGCGTATATTTATATCGCACATTTAGAAACAGAAAGTGTCAAGAAAAGTCAGCGTAAGGAAACTGTGTTTCCTGAAAACATCGTCCTTTGTATTAATAATAGGTCGAAAACAGTTTCTTTCTGTTGATTATGTAAGGGAACTCGCGGAGGAAATAGGAAACGAACGTTTAACTTGTATTATATATCTGAGTCTAAGAATAACGGTACGTCGACATCAGCCGATTTGTTTCTTCATAACATCACACCAACATGTTTATGACGTCCTCAATCGTGTTTGCGACATAAACACTAGGTTGGTCGGTTTACTCAAGAAGTTTAAGAAATCGTATACCGTGCGCGGTCTCATTTCGGCAGTCGTTCAAGTGATTTATTGACTGTCTTTAGACAACCACTTCAATTCGCTTACTTTATTTGAACACAAGGAAGGGGGGGGGGACTTCCGCGTAAGAAACCGTCACAGAAAACCTAAGAGTAGCGAGTTTTAGAATAGCGTACGCAAACGATTTGCCTACGCAAAGAAATGGCGTTGTCTCTATCAGCGAATCGAAGGCGCGGTTTGGGCTCGGCGCATGAGCAGTAATGGCGGCGCTTTTCTTTTTTAATTTTATTTTTGCTTACGCAAAATTTTTGCATACGCTGTTCTAGCCCTCGCCAGTGCCAAAAATCCGCAATATTTGACGAAAAAAAAAAGCAGACTGCATAACAATTATTTGAGTCCGCCGTTGTCGATAGCGAATATGGGTTTACGTTTAATGGCTGACGACGCTGGCGACGCCAAGATTTACAAAGCGCATTTTGTTGAAACAAATAAAGATTTGCTTACACAGGTCCATGAAGTGGTGCCTATAGCGTTAGACTTCAGCCAAACTTTACGAGGTACTTCTCCTGCGCTCTTTAATTTAATTTGGCAAATTTTACGGAAGACAAATGTCAGACTTAACTTGGCGGGCCTGTCACTTATAGCTTGAGTAATCAAATGCTCATAAAAAATAGTTTATTTCCTAGGGCCAATATTGTAAAATACTGCTTATGAGAACTTTAACAGGGTTGATATTTAAAGAAATTTCCTACTCGGCCTAGGTCGCACTGTCGAAATATTTCTCTAGTACTTAATTTTTTTTAAACATAAAACTGTCAGAAACACTACTACTTGTTTTTATAAATTCTCTGCGTCATTATACAATACATCTTAGTCTGCGAAGTTCACTAAACGTCAGGTGTTCACGAAAGCTAAACCGTGAATAGTAACCTCGCGAGTTCATCTGTTCTGCCCGATTCAGCACATTGCTAATCACGCGGTCGACCTGCTTCTTCACATTCATGTATTAGTCACTTCATTAGTTTATTTTTCTGGAAACTAGCGTTATCGAGTACGGCCGTAGATGATGGTAATCTTCCTGTAATCAGTTCACTCGTTTTGCCACCGACAATAATCGAATACATCAAAGCTGTTAGTAAATAAGCCTACAATTTAGGTTCAAAACCACCTCGTAGTACTCAAAGTGGCTGAGTACTAATATTTTATTGGCTGTGTGGTAGAAGGGAAACATTTGTATCACACAAATTAAGCAAAAACTACATAAAACAGCAACACAGCGGCGTGCACGTTGAAACCGAAACCAACCAAATTGAAGCAACCTAATAGCGGCGTGTGTGTAAGCGCCCTCTATCCGCCGGTCAGGCATCTACTGAGAACGAAAATAAGGTAGCTTGGAGTCTTTTGGTGAACAAGCATTCATTGCATTAACGGTTAACTGAAAAAAAAAGAAGAAAACATCTAATGCAACGTTACGCTGCTTTATCGAGCTTGACGATGTCATTCCTCGGCGCAGTGACGACGTTTTAAGTCGTCCGTGTTAATGTTACAAAAGGTATCAATCGGACAAAGGGAAAATTAGTTACACCAAACTCGGGAATCAAAAATATACTGATCCTCTACGCTAGTCGATCCTCTGCAAAGTTCGGAGAAAAGTAAAATGGTGTATATAAAATGTATCAAATGTTTCTGTTTTAAAAGAAAAAAAAATCTATTGAAGTAATATTATTTGAGACATCAAGAGAGTAACTTTTACATTTTATTATGCGCCCATAGATGCATCAGCTCGTGGAACATTAACATAAAGCAATCTTTAGTGAGAAGGGAAATGTTCAAATTTAGAACCACCACTTTGTGTCTATAGTATATGGCAAGCTCTTTTTTTTTTTCTGAGTATCTGGTTTCGGGGTTTATGATTTAGGGTAATTATTTTAACACATGACTGCTTGCGCAGATGCATAAACGACTACCAAAAGTGCTATGATACAGCCAAAGTGGAGCTACACTGCCAACACACGAATCTGCAAGCTGCGAAGTATATTCTCGAGCTGTCCGAGGAAATGAAGAACATGTACAACGTCCGTTGCGTCACAAAATTCCGTAAGATGGCCGCCTCTGTGAAGGAAGTTTGCGGTACTAATGTCATTTCACATCCTCAGATGCTGGCATGACACCTATGAGATGTGACGCTGCTGACGCCATGCGTCGGTTCTTCCTTTGCGATCTGTCTTACTTCCGAGTCATCGAGGGGGCATCAAGGAGAGGCAACACCTTGCACCGGGAGGCGTGCCGGTGAGTTTTCTATCGCCCTTGTTTTGCCCAGTTAATTTCTCGTTCGTTGTCACCCTCCAAAGTTAGGAAAACGAAAACGGCGGCTTTCTCTCCAGGTACGTTGGAGACCTCAACGACTGCCTGGCGAGGCTGGAGTACCAGACGGGATGCGCGCGGTCGACGCTGCACAAGCATGCCGTGTCACTGATGGACAAAATCACCTCCCCCTTTTCGCTGCGCTGTTCTGCAACCACAGGCAAGCTTACGAAGCCTCGTCTGAGGGAGGTTTAGCAAGTTTCGCGTGGCAAAGCTATTTTTTTAGTAGGTTGTATATCAATCTAAGCAATGAGCTGTAAGGGCTTTCTTGAGATCGAGATGGCGGTATTGTCAAGGAAGTCATAATAATCGTGGTCGCCTTAGAAATCGAGCCATCACCACCAGAGATTTCTTCTAGCGCACTTCAAGTAGTGACACTAAGCAATCTCACCCCTTACACGACTAATGGTCGCATTAGAACAATGCAAGGACGTCTTAGTGGCCTAATGAAAAGGTATACACAGGCTTTCAGTTATTACGCAGGGTTACAAATTCCTACATTGGCGGCTTTGAAGACTAGCCGAGATATAACAGCAAGTTGACGAAGGCCGGCTGCGACGTTGTCACTGTGTAAGCAAGATTCAGGCCGCACGTTAGTGATACTTAGTAGATGCAAATAAACACGGTGTCTTTCACTGCATGGACGCGGCCGCTCATGCACTTCTTTGGTTTTGAAAGTAGATTTTTGAAATGTGAAGTAATATTGGAACGTACATAACTAGAGAAACGAATTGTCTGCGTAACTACTGGTCAGCGTTTAGAGTAAAGCCATAGTTTCCCCAACTTCCCGAAGGAAGTTCTCATCTAAATATTTGCCGCCATTGCGAGGCTGGCTCCAAAAAGGCGTCTTTTTTTAGTTACTCGCACCGGCCTCTGCTACTTCCGCGTTTTGTATGAACATAGGAATTTCTCGTAATTTCGAGATGTTTTCTTCCGCAAGAGTTAGTTACTGTGAAAGATGTAGCCTGAGTTTGAAGAATGTCTTCATATTGGTTATGCCCAGGGATTGTAGCTGAAAATGTGGAACCTGGTATTCCTTGTGAAACGTTGAAGAGAGTGTCCTACAGCTAAATCTGAAATGGACGATGCACGGGAAATGCAGATTCCTCCGAACTCATATTCTTACATTTCATGTTTGTGCGACGCCCTTGATTCAATCTACGCCTCATGAAATTCTCTAGCTTTGTATAGAAGTATTCACTTGTGTATATTCTGCCACAAAATGCAAAACGCAGACATAACGGCGCATTTTTCGCCAAACATTGACATATGTTTACTGTTTTCTCAAGCCAATTTCATTACGTGATCGCGAAAATATCGACCGAAATTCGATAACTGCACAATCGGTTTTGTACAACGAGTCACGTTTCTTTAATTTGGTACCTTGGAAATTACTTTTCCCTTAGATGTGAAATGACGATATGAAGTGTTTACCGAGAAATCTCTAGAACAACTTTGAGGTTTTCATAATATAAACTGATTTTCGTAATGTACACCCGCAAGCGTTGTCTAGGCACGTAATCAATGGGCTTCAATACCGACTGAAACGGTTCTGAGCACATAATGGTAAAAAAAAAAAGACTTTAGAAACAGTTGAATCTAAATTTTTGTTTTGTTCTGAAGAGACTGAAAATAAAGTACGCCAGGAAAACGGATCAACCTTTCCAAGTAAGTTTAGCTTAAAATACAGTAATATATTTTAAAATAGGATATATTAATGCAATATGTATATATATATAAATTTTATAATAAGGTAAAAAACAAAAGCCACAATAATAAATTCATACAAGGTATTTTGATTCCGCCCTTCCTTTTGTAGCAAAGCGGCAGTCAGGTGCAAAAGCTGCATTACAAAAAGAAAAGTGCGACGAGTCTGCTGTGTTGAAAAAGGCTCTGGTTTGCGCCATCGGGTTCCAGAACTTTATGGACCAAAAGGTCTCGCGAAGGCGTCCCAGCAAAGAGGAAGTGTGCCCGTGAGTATGCTCCAGCCGGATTGTTTAAAAATAAATATGGCAAATTGCTAGGAAATTGTGTTGCATGCGTGAAATGTTCTAGCATTACAAACGTTTAGCGATACTCTGAGTTTCCAGACGACAGACGCCTACGTTCACGGCGCTCTTCATCAGATAGTTTAACGCGTACCATGTGTACACTTGATAGTTCATAAAATGAAACGATACTACCACTAATCGCGCTGATAATCCTGATCTTCCACAGCCTTCCATTTGCTCGAGCTCCTCTCCCTCAGTGCACACAGGTGGTGGAGCTCCTCCTCGCCTACCTCACTCCTCCTCGTCTACCCGTCTGGTCGCATGACCTCCTTGTTAAGCAATCAGTGTCCAGCACCTTACTCTTCCTTTCCCATCCGTCAACCAATCAGTGTCGAGCCTCGCAGCCACGCTTTCATCTGGGCTTCACAAAATACTGAGCACCAAGCAAAAAATGTTTCACGTTGAAGAAGAAAAAAAAAACGTTTTGCGCGTATATTAGGGTGGCCAAAGGGACAATGGGTACAGGTTAGGCGTGATGCCGTCCTTCTAAATGAAAAATATGTTATGTGAAGCTATGCTTATCATGTAAGGATTTAAGGATTCTATGTCTCAGCACCAAGTGTTTGTTGATGTCTGACATGATTAAGCTCACCAATTCAAAAGCTCGGAAAAGATATCATGACGCCAACGACAAATTTGTAAGTACCGCAGTAAAGCATTGTTCAACGTGTCTGTGCAGGTTTATCAAGGACTTCGAAAACTGCATCGAGAATGCGAGCGAAGGAACTAGCTGCAAGGCGGACATGTCTCTAAGTTCTCAGCTTATCACGTACAAGCGGCTCCTGGAGGAAGAATACGGCGTCGACTGCCGCATGCGCGGGCCCAGCGTCCTTAGCAGGCGCACTGCTTCTGGGAGCAATACAGGAGACTACGTCTACGAAAGCTACCAGGGCCGGAACCGGCAGTCGGCGGCGGAACATCGGCGGAGGAAGGACCGAGACACCGATGAGTCTTACGACTACGGAGAAACCCAGCGACGTCACGCTCCCAAAAACGTGGCACCCAGGTATAAAGGCAATTACAAGGGTCGCGAAAACTACGATTACTACAACGATCCTGCCAAGACGGTTCCTACGGCACCAGGATCGCCACCCAACGTCGAATATGAGGATGACGACGCGAAGGAGTATTACGATTTCAAGCCTGACAAGAAACGAGGGGAACCTGGCGGCGCAGATAGCGGCAAAGGAGCGAGAGGAAGAGACCACAAAAACGCGGCGATTAGTCCGCGGGAAGTTGATGAAAACCAATCAAGGAGAAAACGGCTCGTCGGAGCCGGCCGGGTTGATGGCGCCGAAATCGTGAAGCCAGGAAAGACAGTCAAGGACAGTCCTGTCTATCCCAGCTTTGAGGACGAAGAAGGTCCGGCGCGACCTGGAAGCTCGTACGAATACGGTTTTGAGGAAGGCTTTAGCAAGAAAGAAAACCAAGCAGAAGAACGGGAGAGTGGTGACGATATTTTCGAGGATGACGACCAAAATGGCGAGAGCGCGCCTAGGAACCTGGGCCGCCGTGATCGTCAAGACTCTCCTGAGGCCGGGCCCGGCCACCTTGAGGACGCAGCTGATGATGACGATGAGGACGACACAGAGAGAATTAATTCTGGTCTAGGCGCCTTAATGGGTGCTGAAGAGGACGATAACGATGGTGTCGTGGGAGGCGGCTCTATTGCAAAGCGGAGCGTCGGGGAAGATGAGGATGGGGACGATGACCCCTTCTTCAAAGGGAAGCTGGCGCGGGCCAAGCAGGACAGAAGTTTCCAGAGGAGCCGCTACATGCAGATGGATGATGATGACTTCGAAGCCAGACCGAAAAGATACAACTTGAGTGGTAAGCTGTCCCGAGTCGTTCTGTCCCAACTTAAAGTATGCCTGCCTCGCCCTTCTAGGGAGTGACGCGCGCCGTAATCACCAGTGAAGGCGTTAGCTGAGCTACGATGCTGGCCATTGATCGACCGCCTTTTAAGAATGCGCGTCGCGTAGCTCGCTGACCGTTACAATAGCTTACATATACATAAAACCCGATCCTCAAGCAATGCTGTGAGTACTTTACAAGATCCAGTCTGTTAGAGCAGAAAGACGCGGGCAAAATTTATTGTTCTCAGGGCGACATTCCGCACATATCTCGTCGTTGCGTGGCAAAACCGAACTACAGGTACTTGGTGTGCCTCGCAAGAAAGTTCAGTTTTGGTAACACTTTAGTCAAGCGAAATCACTCAATGAAGAGACATTATCTGAAGTTACATTAAAGACATGTTCTCATTAGCCAGTAATGTTTTATTGCTTCGTTTTCTGCAGCCTGCAATGTCCAAATGTATCATAAGGAGCTGAAGACATGTGACAAGGGCATTATGGACGAAGTAGCCTCGCTCTACAATGTCACGGTGCGGCTTTCCCGCAGTGTTTCCAAGCTGAGAAAGTCAAGCGCATGCATGTGAGTAAGGCTGAATACTCCTGGCGAATGGTTGCAGTCACCGACAGGGTCCGGACACTCTATTGAACGCCGTTTCATCGAATACCGCTTCATCGAAGCCGTTTCATCGAATGCCATTTTATCAAAAACCATTTCATCGAACGCCGTTTAATCGAAGCCGTTTGATCGAACACCGTCTAGTTAAGCAGTAGAAATTTTGGATTTAGGAACTAGTTGTCTTTTAAAACCCGAAGAATAGCAGACCTTTCTTTTTCTACTCTACAGAGAGAGGAACTAGTAATAAGTAACTTTATTTTCTTCGCTACACCTTTTTTTCTTCTTCATCGTAACTGATGACGTGTGCTGCTAATGTAGCCAATAATAAACAGGAACACCGCCTTGGCATTTTAAGAAACCTGTGATCGTCTGGTGCAGTGATGAAGTTACGTCCATTGAAGGGTCTATCCACATTCTAAAAGAGACGTATTCTGTTTCAAGCACAAAGTCGTGCTCGAAGCAATGACATGTGTTCATGTGGCATAAAACAGAAGAAAAAGGCGTGTCTTTCTTTTTTGTTTATCCTTCGTCATCGGCAGAACGGTGGACTTACCTGCTTTTCAACCATCGTTCTTGGAAAGCTATTCCCCTAGGACAGAATGAAAATTCCAGTAAATAGATAAATAAAAAAGGCGCAGAGAAGAATAGTCGTAGTCCTATCCGGATCTATACTTTTATGCGTGAACAAATAGGAACCAAAGCGTGTGGAACCAAATAGGAACCAAAGCATGTACAGCCGCTTATCTTTCCTGGAAACAGAAAACACTAATTACTACCCACTCAAGTTTTGTTATGTTTTATTATTTAATAACCAAACTTTCGGTGAAATAGTGTCCAGGGTAGTAATTTTATTTCTGGTGATTCGACAGCAGCGTGGAAACAACCCAGACGAGAGACAACAAATAGTCTAAAACGCATTACAATGCTCGAAAATTTGGTGAAGTAAAATTCGATGAAACGGCGTCAAGCGATTCGACGAAAGGGCGTTCGATGAATCAGCGCTCGATGAAAGGTCTACTTCTTCGTTGAAACGGCGTTCGATGAAATGTCCGGTACCCGTCACCGACAGCTAAAACCGAGTCTTACGGTGGAGGTCTCGCTCTCAGCTAATATTATTAGTTCGCGTATCTTCAACGAATATATGTATTGTGGTCACGGCGAGGTTATATACTAAATTGTGCTCTAACGCGCACACCTAAAGCGTAATATGAAAGCAGTCCGGAGTAACTTCTCTTCAATTCATCTCAAACCCCTGATGTTGTAGGGTGAAACCTGTTGACAGAAGTGCCAGGTTGACTTTGCAGAGTTTTTTTCCCCATATAATATATGTTTTCTGCATTTATAATATTGTACTCCAAACGTCTCGAAATCAAAAAAGGAAATCTCAGCACAACAACATCCAAATAAATCTTACCTCCGTTAAAAAAAGAAAAAATTAATATTTGAAATGTCCGCTACGACACCGCACCATTGGCAAGTGCAGGGTGCAACAAGTACTTCATTATGTTTTTACCTCGCGATGGGTTAGCGAAAATTTTGCACTAGAACACAAATATATCCACATATAAAGCACGCGGTCGACGAACATGATACCAAACAAAGAGGGAAAAGACGTACACGGCGTTCAGTCAGGTTTTGCAGCATATACGCTGGCTAATAGACACGAGGGTAACCTCTTGGTTCCTTGGGGTTCCGTGTCTCTAGGTTATCATTCTGTTCGGCGTCCACACTGGTTTGCTTCCTGACAGCTTGCGGATGTACCCCATATTCGGGAATAACTTTTTTAGGCATTTCCGAGGAGAGGAGGAGAGCGCGCGCGCAGCTTTAGTAATCAGCGCTCAAATTGGGAGAGTGCACGCGTGCCCGTACCCTTACTGCATTGCCAAGAAAAGTTGTCCTCGAGCATAAACCTTTCCATCGCTTATCACCCGGGCAAAATATGCTGAGGCACTGTGCTGTGGACGCACGCGCTGTGGACGTGGACTGAGCTGTGGACGCACGCGCAGCGTCTTTTATACCGCACAACAGAGCAACAGCGCATGAGTCAGAAGGCGTTCCACAGCCCAGCAGACAAAGATGGCAGCGCGCAGAAGGCAATTTTCGCCAAAGGTCTATATACACGTCTCACCCTACGATGGACTAAAGACAAAAGCTACGGACCGCCAGATCTAATCACGAGCCACTTAGAAATTGCTTGGCATTTCGCTTCGATGCACGTATCGGTTCCCGCGTCTCGGATCGCTAATGGCGATGGGCCGACAGTGGTTCTAATCGAATAGCAATGAGTGACTCATCAATTCTACATTGCGAAGAAAGCACGACAGACAGGCTCTTTGCGGTGTCGAAGCTATCGAAAATGATGCAGCGCTTTTTGATTCGGAGCATTATTCGTCCACCCCTAATCAATGTTAAGCATGTCATAGTGTAGCGTGGAACGTGATTGGACCTGGTGGCCCGTGGCTTCGGCCTTTCGTTGGATGAGACAATGTGTAGTCACCTTTGTTTCCTTATACCATCAAAATCGCCTTGCGTCACCAATCATTCCCTCCAGTCTTCATTTCACTTGTTACGTATCGTAACCTTTTTTTTTCACTCTCGCTGAGGCTGGGCGTGTGTGCACTGCAAAGTGCTATGTAAAAAAAAAAAAAAAAAGAAGAAAACATATTTTTATGTTTTTATTTTTGTTACAGTATATATTAGGTCTGTTCGATTCGGCCAGAAAGTTCTGAACTAGTTCTGTCCGAGTTCAGAGGAGTGCAGGAGTCGTGCAGCGGCGGCGCAGAACCAGTGCAGCCGCCGCGCTAGGACTGGCGCTGTGATCGGCTTTCCGAGCGGAAGCGCAGGCTGTCGTCTGCATCTGTTGGCTCTTGTTTCTCCACGCCACGTTGTATGCTACATTTAATTAGTCGCGGTTTGATGATACCATTCGTGTTTCCTTATTTTTAAGGTATAATAACCGAATCTTTTCTGTGAATATTTTTTATTCGAGTGTACTAAAAACGTTTTCTGCACGAAATGTGTTTCTGTCTGCATTTTTAACGGCCGTTCGGTTCCTGTCGTTTCCGTAAGCGTTCGTGTCCTTCACATTCATTTAGCAATAGTAGATTCACTCCAAGTCTCTCAAGTTCCGCCTTTCGATGATAGATTCGCGGCATCAGGATGATTTTGCGTCGGAAGTCACTGGCGGCAGCGCGCGGTCGGCAGCGGTCACTTCGAAGACGAAGGCCTGACGATAGCGTTTTGGCCAAGACAGTTATTGACCGTAACTTTGGCGTCAAGCTGAAGCGTTTATTCTGATTCACAAGAAAGACCTGCGTGGAACTACCAAGCCAATGCCGATTCTCGGTGTTTTTCTCAGGCCCGTTAGTGGGCGTCCACAGATACCAGCGGACAAAGCATGCAGTATTATGCTCAACTACGGAGCATGCGAGGGCCAATGTACAAAATCCCAGACCTCTGCAATCTATCGGAGTCGTCAGTATGCATCCAAGAGCTACTGAAGGCGGGGACTACCAAGAGTGCAATACCTTTCCCGTGTCTGTAAGGAAGAATATCAACACTTTGGATCCCCACATAGCATCAAAAAGAAACAATTTACGTGAGCAGATATTTTAACACTTACCACAGGGAGCAAACCTACACGAGCAGGTGCCTAAAACGCTTTCAGAATATCATAATCAATCAATTTCCTACCCTCGGTTATAATCTAAATTCCGAGTCCACCGCGGGTACGTTATTATCATAGATGAGAGGAAGCGCAACATCCGTATCGGTGTTATTGTTGCACATCACAGACATTTGAGCAAGAGCTGCGAAAAATGGCACCGCGAGCAAGGACGGACCAGGACTGTCGTCTGCTATCGCCATCTGCTCTTGTCGTCTGCTTCTGCACAGACGCTGAATTGACTCCGGAGCCGGTGCAAGATGTTGAGGAACTGGGTCTGAACTCGTTCAGAACTGGGATGAATCGAACGCGCCAGTACAGCGGCCGTGCAACTTACGGTTGAATCGAATGCACCAGTTCGTGCACTGCTGAACTAGTTCAGCCGGTTCAGGCGAATCGAACAGACCTATTGATTTTCCTGTCCCGCCTGTCCCCAGCTGTGCTTGCTAGTTGTGCATCATTCGATTTTCTCTAAATAATTTTCCCCAATATTCTAATCGCCTCTTTGCGACTGTAATCCTTTTCTCTTCCGTCCTTCCATCGTCGCCAGCGAAATCCAGGGCCCAAGCCAAATCTGTTACCCCTACAGGGAGGGCAGGGAAAAGCCCCGTGCACTTCAAAACCAAGTGCTCTATATGTCTCGCTCTCATTATGGCAGGCAGCGCATAATGTGTCTGTCTCCTGGAATTTAGCCCTATACGTCCTCGTCCTCATAACTCCCGTTCTCGCCTCAAACAGTAAAGTACTTCCAAGTGAATTGTCAAACACATTTTCCTTTCTTATATCCTGTTTCTGTGTCCTGTACATTGTTAGAGCTGATTCTTCCTGCATTCTTACCTCCCACATTTTTCTTTCTGCCTCTTTCACTCCGTTTTCCACTGAAGCACTCTGCTCAGCCCCATCACTGGTGTGTAGCCCCATCACTAGTGTGTAGGTAGTGATTATGTGTAGGTAACGTCGAAACTATAGGGATATCGCGAACTTTTGTCGAACCGGATTTTGAGGTCGTACTTTCCGGGGTTCGACTGGTTCGACGAACCTTTGAACTTTTAACCAGATTCGAATGGTTCGACCACTGATCTCAGTGACAATTGTTGGATCGCGCATCCCCGCTCCGTGAGTGCAGCCACCAGACGGCCATCTTGCATACCGATTTTTTCGTTTTGCTAGCTTTGAAGAGGCCGGCGGCGGCGTGCTAAAGACACGCTTTCTACTCGTTCGTCGTCATTCGCCGAAGACGTTCTTTAAGATCCGTGGGCGATATATGTATATACATGATCTAAAGACATCTACGCCTGACGCACCTTCAGAACTTTTCACGTGTTTTCAACAGGAAGTATCACGCGTCACGCGTGATACTTGCCGTTGAAAACACATGGAAGTTTTTACGAAAGCGCAGTGCCGCAGGAAAAAGGCACAACTCGTCGAAAACAAGTTTCGCCTCGTCTCGCGGCGTGTTCAAAGCTTCTTTGGCACGCCGAAGTGTTGTGTCTCTGTGCCTTCGCACGTTTGGATACCGAGAAAGAATCGATGCCGTGTGGCTGTGTTTTGCGTGTGCAATGTGCGTGAAGCCGTATGTAAAGGTACAACTCGTCGAAAGCAAGTGTTCCGGTCTCGCGGCGCGATCAAAGCTTCTTGGCATGCCGAGTGCTGCATCTTTGTGCCTTTGCACGCTTGGATACCAATCAAGAATCGACTCCGCACCAAAGTTTTGAAGGTGCGTCACGCGTAGATGTCTTTAGATCACGTATATATATCGGCCACGGAGTTCTGGATCGTCCAGCTGTTCCGGTGAGTTGCTATCAATTAAGGGAGGGGGATCTGTACGTGTTCTTATGTACTATTAAGCATGGCTATGTTCCAAATCTACTCTGATGGATCACATGGGAGCACGAATAGAGCAACACTGTGGAGCAAGAAGGGTTTTCGAAGGCAACAGTACAAGACGGCGAGAATGAAACTTTTTAAAGCGCGGCCCATATCGCCGTGTGGAATATGTAGATCAAGGAAGCTTGGAACACGTCGCCAGACCGGCGAAACTTGCTTTCGACGAGTTGTGCCTTTTCCTGCAGCCCTGCGCTTTCGCAAAAATTTCCACGTGTTCTCAACGGCAAGTATCACGCCTCACACAAGATCTTAAAAAACGTCTTTGGCGAATGACGAAGAACGAGTAGAAAAGTGTCTTTAGCACGCTGCCGCCGGCCTCTGCAACGCTAGCAAACCGAAAAAAAAAGAAAACGGCATGCAAGATGACCGTTCTGTGGCCACAATCGCGCTGCAGTGAACAAGCCGGGATGCACGATCCAGCAATTGCCATAGAGATCAGTGGGTTCGACCACTGATCTCAATGACAATTGCCGGATCGCGCTTCCCGCTCCCGCCAGTGAAGCCACCGGACGGCCATCTTGCTCATAGCGGATTTGCGGTTTTGCAAGCGTTACAGAGGCTCGCGGCAGCGTGCTGAAGACACGTTTTCTACTCGTTCGTCGTCATTCGTCGAAGAAGATTTTTAAGACCCTATGTAAGGGTTGAAACTTGCCGTTGAGAACACATGGAAATATGTACAAAGCGGAGAGCCGCAGGAAAAAGCAAATAAATAAACAAATAAAGATTTTGTACTACTGGTTTGATTGCCATAAGCGTCAAGCAAACAAGAAGAAAAAAAACGCGCCACAGATGTCGTTTTTTTCCCTCTCTTCCGTCACCACTGGACACTGGATCAAGCTCATTTCTGGAGCGCGAGTGCCACAAGTTACAAATACAGTTAGAGTAAAAGTTAAACGCTGCCCAGAGGTACATATGGCTTCACGCCCATTGCACTCGCAAAATACATCCACACGGCGCCGAAACGAATCTTGATCGGTATCCAATGTCCTTTGGGGGGGGGTCACATGACCGGGGGGTCACTTGCTCTGGGGGTCACGTGACCTCGGGGGAGGGGGTCACGTGACCGGGGGGTCACGTGACTTTGGGGGTCACGTGACCTGGTGGTCACGTGACCTTGAGGTTACGCCGACGGCGACGCCGCTTAAGCCGAAAACGGGCGCCTAAGAGCTGCGCTCTAAAAATCCCTCTTGGCCGCAACCGCGGCCTCGGCCGCGAGACGAGCAAACCGCCCCTGGCGTTTCAGGCATCCCTCGTAAAAAAATTAATGCACAAAAAAGTCAACGTTTTTTCCCCCTCTTTCAGTTTTAACAAACAAAAGGTGCACTTAAAGTATGTGTTGAGTATACTTCGTATACTTTGAATTCCTGAAGTCTATGCTTTGTGTTTTAGCAGTACGCTGGGCGTATCAACCCAGTCTGGCAACCACGGTGGAAGAAACACATTTAGGTGATGACTCTGGCCGCTCTTCCCGCGGGGAGTGAGCGACCATATCGTGTTCGGAGCTAGCCTCGAACCAGGAGTAGTTTGCTCCGCGCCGCCGCGGAGGGCGCTGAGGTATGAAGTCCCTCCTCGGCGGCCACGGTGTGTCGGCGGCGTAGCGTGCTCGCCTTTTTCGCGGTGTGGTGGTATGGTGGTGGTCTGCGGCAAGTGGCTGGCCTCGTGTTTTGCTTTGGTGCTGTGTCGACCACAGGTGCCACCATCGTGCACGAAGGTGAGCCTTAACCCGACGAAGAAGAAGAAGCAGCAGAAGAAGCAGAGGAAGAGAAAAAGAAGGAAGAGAACACAGATTTACGGACTCTGGCGACTTGGTGGCGGCGTGGCGGCGTGGCGGTGGTGATGTACAACAGGAAGCGGTGAGCGAGGAAATGCGGTACCACCGCTGGGAGAAACAACCGGAGCGGTCGGTTTGGGAGGGACCCGATACTTGGGCGCCATCTATCCCCGTGCGAGTGAAGCGCTCGGTGCGCCGAACATAATGTGGTCGCCACGTCGGACAGAGAGTCATCACCTAAACGTTTCTTTTACCGTGGTGGCAACTAAGGTGAAATTATATTTTTTATAAAGATACAACGTTATAGTATATTTTAAGTGTATTGCTTTTGCCAAGTCATTCCTCTGATCATGAGCTTTTTATATGCCACCCATAAGCAGTCAAACGACTGTCGTTTTAAAATATCTGGCATACTTCACTCCACGCTACCGCGACGTGATTTATGCTTTGAGACGAACTAACACGGGACGCCTCTCTCCAGAGCCATCTGGGAGTTTGAAGCGTGCATCAAGCGAGCTCAGACGACGCACAAGTGCGTCGTGTTCGACGAGACACACAACCTTACGGTGATGCGCAACTTGCTGGCGAGAGCCTTCGAAGTCAACTGCTCCGATCACCCTCCGATGGCAATGCGCCAACATTACACACGTGAGTGGCTAGTTTTGAGGAGGCAGTTACTCTGTGAAACCCCGCCACCTGCCGAAGCTAAAATTCAGTGTGCTAATAATAAAAAAATGTTAGTTAGTGACTTTGAAAGAGGTGTCTTTTTATATTCTATTAAGGGCGTATTTCTAGGGCCTCAAAAATCATGACATCGCGTGGGCCCGTCCATAAGTGACTTGATAGCACGCCTGCTCATTGGTTCAAAGTCCGCAAGAGGAGGAGAGCACGTATATGGCTGGGGTAGGGGCGCGTCGACGGACGTCGGTCGGAAGATCGCGCTAAAATTGGGTGGCAACATCAGCGAGACGGTGGCCACGTGACGTCATTGCCACCACCACGTGACACCGTGACATAACGTGACAGGACCCAAACGACCACATCACGCGACCTCACGGCGTTAAGGAAGAAACAGTTCCAATGACCTTTTGTTGTGTGTATGTCTTATGATTTCGAATTATTTTTCTCAGAGAATGTATTCATGTAAAATGTGCTTGTAAAGGTCACAGGTTGCCTGTGCTCCTGTGTGCATGTTTATTTTTCTCTTCTTTATTGCACATACATTGTGTGTGCTGCTGCAAACTGCGGGGGTAGACACTAAGGTCCCTCTGTAGAGACCTCTGTCAGGCAGAAATGCCTTTTGCCTCCACCTCCCTACCGGTTTTGGCCCGCGAAAACTTCGATAAACTTGAAACGTTGTAGCGTCATTGACGTCACGTGCCACCGTGAGGTCATGGTGTCCCACGAAACTGTCAGTGACTGTAGTTACCGAGAGGTAACTACAGTTACTGACAGTCACTGACGATAGGTAATTATAGTCACTGACAGGTAACTACAGTCACTGACAAGCGGGGCGTGACTTAATATGTTGATCGCACTTCTTGCTTCCTGATTGGTTCTTCAGCATTCGTATCGGCCGATGCCGCACTCTGATTGGCTGAGGAGCGATAATGAGGTGCTCGGGGCTCGCCAAGCCTTGCGTTGGTGTCTATAGCGTTACACGTTATAGGGCTTGCGCATAGTAACATCATTGATGCGTACAAAACTCTTAACCGCATAAGTGCAAAAAAAGTAGTCCTACAAAAATTTTTTTTCTCGGACGTTTGAAACGTGTTTACGAACAATTAAAACAGAGTTTTCGCGCTTCTGTCCTTAGTTAAAAAAAAAAAAATGACCGCCTTCCACTTTTTTCAGAGGCGCCTAAACACGGTGAGTGCGACAGCACCAAGTTGGCACGGCAGTATACGTACTGCGCCGTGGCCTTTTACAGCGAAGTGGAAGGGAATAAGAAGCAAGGCGAGGAAAATTGCCGGTAAGAGTTTTTAGTTTGTGTTCCCAAAGTGGCGAAGCCTGTTTATTTAAACCTCCAAGTTATATTCTCGGGAAGATAAAACAAAAACCATATATCCTCGAGTTAGTCTTGGCACGGAATTTCAGAACTGTATTTAGTGCATTCACGGAAGTTGTTCTTCTTTGATTAAAGAACCGTGCCTTAAATGGTCAAAGTACTCCAGACTTCTTCAACGAAACTTGTTGCGCATTGGCGTTTTGGGTTGGAACCCACACCAATGGGCGGAACAATGGGCATTCAAATTTCAAAGCGGAGTTTACAGCGTTGATTAATTTCGACTGAAAACGGGGAGTGGGAATTAAAATGTTCTGAATTGTTCCATGCTAAGGCAGAATTTTTAATTGTTCTGGTAAATGAATATCCACTTTTCAAATGGCTGCTTGCCACCTTCGGCATTTACTAATAGTCGAAGCCACGCAATTCCGTAGTGGAAATTTGCACTGTACTTTCATTCACCTGAAGTGAGAGGGGAGGCAAAAGGGGCTATACATGAGCGCTTCAAAAGGTCCATCAAAAGTTTTTGATTTCGCTAAGTACCGCTATAACGTAAATAGGAATCTTCATAATGTATTGCATTCGTTTTTAGCTGTACTGTTTTAGGTCTTAAGGAGAACACAAGAGAAAATAGAGCAGTGTTCACCTTGTCAACTGCTGCTCGAACCAGCTGTCAGACACTTTTTTCGCCAGCTCGTACCAGCAACTTTCATCACAGTCGCGTGCTTGGATTGACAAGGATCAGGGCATGTGTTATGCTCCGTTCTTGATTTCGTTGATTTCGGCAACACTATTGATTGACCACGAAGGCGACCCCAAGTATTTGCCGGCGGATTGATCGTTGCCGAGCGCAAACCGACCGGGGGTACTATGCTCCTGTCAAATCCCTGAGTCGCATTCGGTAGTCACACGCTCGTCACCGTTTGGAACCAGTCGGATCACGTTAGAGATTTAAGCATTTCTGGAGAAAGGAAAGAAAACAACAGGCCGCTCCTTCACAACAAAGAGTACGCTTCTTTTACTGCTTGCCCTCATGTGCTAGTTGTTTTGCGTCCCAACGCGCGACAAGCAGTTATACTCCGTTCAACCTTAAGCTGAGACTGCAGTCAATGCCACAAGCATGAGAACACGCGAGGTCGCTGCTATGAAAGGTTGTTCTGCACTACGAGCGCTGCCACTAGAAATGCACGTCTCAAAGCCAGCCGTTACAAAAAAAATATTTCACGCAGTCTTTAAAAATTTTATTCACATTTTAACGATTCTTTCAACTTGATATCCAGTCATGTCGTATCCAGTTTCAAGAGTTTGTCTGTCGACTTTCATTGAACTGAATTCCACGCACTGCAGGCGATGGAGATGCTATAAAATTTCTATTACCACGTCTCAATAAATTATCTGTCCCTATATATCTATAGAAATTCTATAAACCATACTTGATAAAATAATAAGGTGCAGTGCGGAGGAGCGACATCTCCCAGTTGTAACCTCCATGCGTAGGCTGCCTTTCCGTGGTGGTCCTTGTTGTGGTGGTCCTTGTTGAAATGATTTCCTTCCAAGTGTTATACAAGGTAGTGGAGCAGTGAACACCACTGAATTACTAGTCTTATGAGTGCTTTGTGGTGCCTGGCTTTGTGATGTGAGCGTATTTTCACACGGCAAGTGGCGAATGCATGTTCCAATTGATGTAGTGTAAAAAGGTAATGTACAGGGTTTATTATTCTTTCTTCACGAAAAACTGGCAAACTGTTTACAGAAAAGGCATAGAAAAGTTTTCAGAATTTCTATTTGTTTCTATACATTTTCTACGCAATCTCTATACACTATCTTTTGTAGTAAGTCTGCAGAAGAAAATAAAAAAAACCGTCAAAAAGCTATAGACAGTGTATGAAAAAATTGACGTATTTTCTTTAGGATATTTATAGCCTCTATAAACTCTTCTCTAAAGAAATTCTGCAGAAAGTGGATATATATGTTTGTAAAGAAGGAGTGCCGGCTAGCTGGCGCTTGTAGCTTTGGTTGCTTCAGACTCAGTTAAAGGTTAACTGAGTATAGTGAAATTCGAATCCATTACAGTCTCGCTCGTGCAGAGGAGCAATATTATTTTCCATTTTTCTTGATTTAATTCTTTTTTTCTCTATAAGTCTCCTCTATATATTTTGTCCCTTTTAAGCATGCCTGCTGCACACGTGCGCTAGTATTATGCAAGAGTTGTTTAGGCAGCATTACAGCGGTTGTAGATTCCGCTTTGTTTCTTTTTGAGAAATGTTCTTACTCCAGCGGTCCGTCGGCGAGAATCCACGCCTCCTCTTAACGAACCTTCAACTTCGCTGCCTTCGTACACATCTGTGAAAAGAGGTTGTCTTGGGCTATACCGTACACTTTAAAAAACGCCCGTGCGTCTACTTTCTCGCACAACACTCGGAGTCGCAATCACCGCAACTTACGGAGGCAGCTCAGCGAATGACGATGCCGAAACATATGTTTAGACCAAAAACGCCGTCTGAGTTGTGACATTAAGCAATGCAAAATGTCACGCCTGCATTGCTTAATGTACCAACCCAGACTGCGTTTTTCGGTCTAAACACATGTTTCGGCATCGTCATTCACTGAGCTGCCTCCGTAAGTTGCGGCGATTGGCTCTCCGAGTGTTGCGCGGGAAAGTAGATGCGCGTTTTCTTTTTTTTTTTAAAGTGCAGTCCGCTCACGGTTAAGTTGACAGGGTGGTGGAAACTACGTGCTCGTTGGAACGATCAGCCATCGGCCTCGCACTACATGCATGCTCACACGCCGAGGGAGGGGTAAGGCGACGAAAGGCAGCTGACTGATTGGTCCGGCGAGCACGTATGCTTTGAGAAACTGAGGGAAAGGAGGAGACGAGAGAGCGCTGAGACATAGCGTATCTGTATACTCACAAAGCCTTGCACTTCGACGACGGAGCCATAGAGTGCCCGGCCGCAGATTTGGAGCGCGAGGATCTGGTAGCACAGAGCATCAAAGAGCCATTCCTCCGGGGTCATAAAATCCCTTGATACTTCTTTTACAAGAAACGACAACAAATACAAATGACCAAGCACATTCCGCTGGAACAAAATGGCGGAATTCAGTTCAAACCTCTGTTGTGGGCCGCCATTCGCTTCCTAAAACCTGCACCGTCACGCAGTCAGCGCTTCAAAGAGTGTCGCTACCTGTAGGAAGCTCTTATCTAGGGACTTTAGGGGAACCTGGACGTCAGCGCACAGCTTTTGCAGCGGCGAGGACCCGAAACACACTTGTTCGCTTGGGTGAAGTGAGTTTCGGCGTCCTGCGGCTCTCCTCTCATCCGTTGTCCCCCGCTCCACCTTTTCCGTTTCGGCGGCCTCTTCGACTCTAGAGTCATGTGCTTTATAGCTTACGCCCCCGCGTGTCCTGCATGATGAGACGCTATAGGACGCCGCTTCAACTCCAGTATTAAATGGTTGCATCTCGCGGCCGCTAGCGGGGAGGGCTCTTTCGTGGTCGGTCTCGTGGACGCTACAGCGCCCCCTCCCCTTTGGCAGAGTGAAAGAGGCCTATAGAGAACGTGCAGGGAGCGCGCGATGATGAGGCAGACAAGCGGGCGCCGTCATTGGTCGAGGTCAGAGGGGAAATAAAAGCACGTGGCCTCACCGGGGGGTAAACAAATGCACGAGCCTGCACAAGGACCAGATTCTTGCTACCTGATTGGTTCTCCGGCGTTCTTATCGGCTAATGCCGCGCTCTGATTGGCTGAGGACTGGTAATGAGATGCTCGCCACGCCTTGCGTTTCTTAAGCGGCCAGTGACTATACTTGATTTACGCGGACCGAAAACCGAGGTTGTATTTTCTCCATCGACTTCGGTACCCATATCAATAAATGCAATTTCGATAAACATTTTCCGAGAGCGCGCACATTAGAGTTAAAAGGTTTCCCAGTGCAATGTACCGTGGGGGCGAAATGAATGCCATTTCTTTGGAATACCTAAATGTCGAAAATTGGTCTTGGAAAGTAAACATCGCCGTAACTTACCACCACAAAGATGGCATAATTTATTACACAGATCGTGCGCAGCAGAGTACTTGAGTGAATCACAACCTAGAAATAATAGCCCAAAACTTCCTTATTGTAGTTAAGTCCAGGCACGTAGCCAGGGGGGGGGGCCCTGCCCCCCCCCCCCGAAATTTTCCATTTTGCTGGGACCTCCTCTCCCCCTCCCCCTCATACAGAATTTCGTCATGGGCGCCCCCTCCCCCGAAACAAAATCCTGGCTACGTGCCTGGTAAAGTCGTTTTATGGAAAACTGAAAATAACAAAAAGTATATATGTGCCATTGAGAAGTGGTTTTATGCGAACCATAGAGTTATTAAATGTACGCTAGATGCTCAACTGGCGCTAGTGTCTATGCGACTTCCGGGATGCAAATTGAAGCGGACAGCAACCAGTCTACTTTTGCGGTGCTCCTGTGCATTCCTATGGGAAAACGCGCGTGCATTTTGTCTCTTCGCCGGTAAATAACATGGAACACTTTTGTTATTTCTGTCATACCGAATAGTATGTATCTTTATTAACATTGTGAAAGTGGAATTGCTTTAGTTAGCGCATTTTCTCATTAGTGACCGACGTTTACCTTCGCTATATTTCAGGCCCAAACCTCTGTTCTACAACAGCCGTGTAAAAACACGCGACTATTCTAATCAAAATAACAATCGAAAGGAATATAGATTGTGCTCAAGGCTCGCCAGCATTCTGGTGACGCTTATTTGTTGCAAATGTGCAAGTCCGGTCACTATATGAAAATGACCCCGTCTTGCATGTTTACGAGCGGTTAAAAACATTCAAAACGCAAAGGAAGTACGTGGGCTATGAAAGCTGTCTCTTTTTATTATTTTCCATGCTGGGCAGCTTTTACGAGGCACTTATTCTAAAAGATTTCGAGCGTGTGGGTGATGTTTTGAACATAGAACAATCATCTTCGCAGAGCAGAAAGAATAAAGCAGTATTTGCTTATTGAAAATCAGACTATATTGTACTTGCATTCAATTGTTTTTTTATCGTGCATGCACAGGAAGTAACTGATCCAGTGTTACTGCGTAGTTCTTGCCGTCTCTCTTAGTTCTCCAGATGTACTTCTTTCATTTGGCACGTATATACCCCATGTTAAAAAGGGCTGACGTCGTGTTCGCGCTATCAGAGTCCGACAGTGCACATAAATACATGTACGAAGCCGTTTTAGCACTGATTTTAATGCAATGAATTGGACAGAAAAACGCCGTAACTGACCAATTATTTCGTCTGCCTGACTGTGACATGTTCCAAGCTACATAGTACGTACGAATTATTCTGGAGATTTTCTTTTATAACCGTGCGCAAGGAAAAAAATGCACTCACGTTTTCCCTTATAAATTCCTCAGCACACAACGCCATTTTGAACCTCTAGCGTACATTATAATAACTTTATGATGCGAACAGAAATTTGACTTTGTGCTCGTTCTTTGTGTTCTCGAGTTAAGTGCTCCAATAACCAACATTTGTCTTTCTACACTGCTTTGATGGGAAATATTCTTAATTAACCAAATGTTTATATAGAACATTGCTTCATGAAACGGTATAATATTACTTCTATGCAGATCAACGGGCAAGTACGAGGGCTTTTGTTAGAACTTTTCTGCCTCTTTTCAATTCCACTCGTGGTTGAAAACATCATCTCCATTGGACGGACATTATCTGGCTCCATTCATGACAATCTCTTCTATAGCACTTATAACCGCATTGTGCCAAGCAAATGATCAAACCGCTAGGGAATATTTGGGAATATTAAGGATTATTAGTACGCCTTCTGAATTTCCGAGTATCATCGTTTGTTTTATTGGGAATTGACATTTTGCCACTTCGCTTCGTGGATTTGCGCCAAGTATTTCAACGTTATATTTTTTTTGCCCATGTAAAGCCGGCAACGTTTTTGCTTCGATACAAGAAAAATACTTTGATAGTTCCCTTTCCTTCTGTGTGGACAGAGGGAAGTTACTGAATCAAAGACGATTAATTAAAATAATTTCAAAATAATAATAATAAAAAATAATAATAAATAGAATTATTATTATTATTATTATTATTATTATTATTATTATTATTATTATTATTATTATTATTATTAATATTATTATTATTATTATTATTTTTCAAGCGATTTCTTCCCTTTCTTCCTCTGCAATGAAGACTACATAATGTTCACTCGGTGGAGATCTCACTCAATTTCTAATTTGTTGGAAACTGGCCCGTTCCATTTCAGCTACGCCAAGGAATTTCAAAACTGCACCAAGGACGCCTTCAAAGCAACCAAGTGCTATGCACTTCACGTGCCCCTCCGATCCACGACCCAATTCTTTAACTACGTGTTGCTGGAGAAGTACCTTTATTTGTGCAATCTCAACGTTACCAAGAACACTCAAGTCACCGGTCATCCGACAACCAGGGCGTGGTGGTGGAATGTTGTCGGTCATTCCGAAGGGCCCGCAATTCCGCTTGGAGAGCCCGGTGGGCCGGGGGACCGGGTGGGCCGGGGGGACCGGGTGGGCCTTGTGGACCCGGTGGCCTGCACGGACCCGGCGGCCCTAGTGGGCCGGGGGGCCCCATGACGGGGAACCCGGTGGCATCGGGGGTCCTGGCGGCCCCGGCGGACCGGGTGGTCCGGGAGGACCGGGTGGTCCGGGGGACCCGGTGGACCCGAGCCTGGAGAACCCGGAGGCTACGGTGGCCCCGGAGGTCCCGGAGGACCCGGCGGTCCGGGCGGACCCGGCGGGCCTGGAGGTCCAGAATGCGTGTGTCCAGAAAGTGAGTCAACCGGCACCCCGAGGTTCAGACTAATCGTGTTTCAGAGCGTCGTTGAGCTGGTAGGGTTTTGTCGAATGTGCGTGCGTTCAAAGGGATCGCGCCTGCCGTGGATTCAATTGGCGATTCACAAATCCAAGGCCCTGGTGGTGATTGGACCGTAGTTAGAGGTAAAGCGTGTTGAGTTTTCGCATGTTCTCACATATATGTTCGTACAAAGAAACCTAGGAGGTTAAAACTTAAAATACGTAAAATATCTTGATTATCTCTAAGATTTGTCGTTTTCTGCCAGATAATCATTTCAGAAAGGCGACTAGGGGCCTCTTAAATTCTAAACACAAATCTAAAATATGAAAGGTGTTCTCTTTACAACAAGAGATGTAATCTATTAAACCCTTCTCTCTTTTCTCCCTCTCTTTTCTCTCCCTCTCTTTGCCTCCTCAACTACGTCTTGTTTCTCGATGAAAAGACGAACGCCTTTTGTCGTAATAAATGCGATAATTTAGAGCGAGTTAAAAATGGAATCCCTAACTTTAATGAAACTTCCGTACTAAGCAGTTGCGTAGCATGGTGGTCACGTTGTTGTGTCGAGTACCTTACCACGATGCAGCAGACAGCGCCGCGAAGTCAACGATCAGTACCGATTCAATTCTGATACCTTACTCCAAAAGTGACACCAACTCTAAAGTTCAAGCCTTGGCAAAGACAATTTCATTAGGACACTGGATGAACGTAAACACACACGATCGGAGATTATACTCTCTAGACCCCCAACGAACCTTTCGCGTTCCATCCGGAGTTTCAAGACGACTGGAAACAATTCTGCAGCGACTACGACTAGGTGTAGCAAATACACCGCAGTTCCTCTGTCGAATAGGACAGAACATCTGCGGGAATGGCACCAGCTGTGAGGTGGAGGGGTCAATTGAGCATATCTTATGCCAGTGTGTTGAGTTCGAGGAAGAACGCCAAACGCTTCAAGAAACATTACAAAAAATAGATTCGCGTCCGTTTAGCGCTTTCAAAGTGCTTGGCAGCTGGGACACAACCGAACAGTTTATGAAGGCCACCGAGGCTCTAATACGATTTCTGAGAAACACAGGACTTTCGGACAGACTCTAAATGATTGAGAACTATCTATGAGACTGTTTACATAATTCACTTGATCATAATCATCTTCATTGACAATTTTCACCTCATATTCCTACCCCACTGCTATGTCTTTCCTTCCCCCTCTCCCTATCCCCGGTGCAGAGTAGCAAACTAGAACTGACGTTCAGGTTAAAATCTCTGCCTTTCCTTCATAAAGCTCTACTACTACTACTACTACCGTTTAGAGTGCGTTGAATGACTGCCTTCATAGCTCTGTGGTTAGCGCGTCTGCCTGCTGATCAAAGGGTCAACGGTTCGAATCCCAGCCGGCGCCGGTCTTTTTTATTTATTTATCGACCCGCGGCGTAAGATGTTAGATAGCCAGATAGATAGATAGATACATACATAGACGAAAAGTGCGTGAAGTATCCAAAGAATGCTATTCGCATTAAAAGACTGGAAATCCCATAGTGGTAGCACTATATCTCCATGGCATCACTCACCGCCTGAAAAAGATCGCAGGCCGGCAAGGGGTCCAAGTGATAAGCTCCGCGCCGTAACAAGGCCGACATTCACTGTGCGGCAGGGTAAACGAAAACCAACGTAGGCACCAAGAGGCATGTCACATCGCACACAACAGCAAGGTACGCCCAATGTCAAAATGAGGTCATTTATAACATTCCCTTTGCATGTGGAAGGTGTTATATTGGACTGACAGGGCGCTGTATGAATGATAGAACCACGAAACATGCCACATCACTCCGAAAGTTGACAGCAGCAGAACACCTTGCAGCCCATTGTCGCGCATGCCAATGCGAGGCAACGTTGTGCTACGTAAACATCGTGGGGCCACATAGAAAATCAACTCGCCCGTGAACTACTGGAAGCCCTAGCCATCGAAGAAAAAGGCGAGGACTGTGTTAGTGCCCCTTCCGTTGCACTACACAACTCAGAGAAGATTTTCCTGCGGAGTGACATGAGTTCCAGGCAAAGGTAGAAGAAGAGGAAGATCGCTTAAAGAAGACAGAAGAAAAGGAATGAGAACATTCCGACAGTAGAAGGGTCAGTGCGTTGAAGGAAAAGAAATTCCGAATTGAGTGTACAGAAAAAGAAAACCTAAATCAAGTGTAAAGAATTTAAAAAAATCTAAGTTAGTGTAAAAAAGAAAACCGGAATCAAGGATTAGCAGAAAAGGAAAAAGGCATCATTAAATGGTACTAGTCCAGCGGTGCAAGTTATGTTTTTTTTCTGTATGTTTTTTCATGTTCAGCTGGCCCCATTCCCAAACTACTCGTAATATTGTTTGAGAGCGGCTGGAGGAATGATGAGGAAAAATACGGTAGAAGACTGACCACACGACGACACCAGTGAAGTAGAAACATGTAGGAGAGCTTTCGCAGCCATGAAACACAAACAGTGACTAGAGAAACGCACAAAAGCAGAAAGAGGGAAAATCGGATATACGCGTGCCGCAAAGCCGGCCGAAGCCATGGGCACACAAAATTTGAGTAGGATCAGAACATATTATGGGAATTCCGCTCGTAGATTTGAAGCGCTCAAAAGCGCCCTTTGGAGCGAGCATCTTCCGTTGGTAGACCAGGTTGGTCATCTTCCACTCGTAGATTTGTGGCAGCGCCCTCCCAGTGGAGCGCCTCCAACTCCGCCGAACTTGATCCGCGAGATTTCAGGGAGCTTGGCGGAAGTTCACAGAAGCGCGCTGCGTCCTTTCCTTTAAGGCCACGGTCCCACTGAATGTGGCAGTTTAGGTACTTTTTGGTAGGTCATTACTCATCTCCTTTTAAGCACTGTTTTGTGGGATTGATGTCATTCGAAAGGCAATGCAATCCTCTTTCATTTGATATTATGTATGTATTGGTTTATACTGTTCATGCGCATTTGTAGCGTTGTGAATATGATGGCGCGGACCCTCACTTGCTCCGCTAGTTCATGTTTTATGAACGATTCATTAAAGATAACACGGTTCCAATAGAGCAGTTTTGTTAAGATGATGTCGGAGCAGAATGTAACGGTATACTTTTTTGGTATTTGCACTACTTTGTTTTTTACAGCTCTCCAAATATTGCCCTAAAATTGACATTTTTCAGCACAAATATACTTTTAATGGCAAGCGCTAGGGCAATGAAATTAGCTACAGATGTAGTAATTATAATTGGTAATATGCAGAAAAAAAATTAATGTTGTGTAATATTTTTTTGTTTAGATATTCTATATCAAACGTAGCACTTTTCTGTGCTTCGAGTCATCGTAATTCAAATGCCGCTGAGTAAATACTTAAACTATGGTAAAATTGTTTATAACATTTAGAACTACAATAGTTGCCCAAGAGGTGGACGGTGGCTTTTTTTATTTTCAAAGTCATAACGCTCCGGGAGCCCTTCAAACTTACCTGTTTTTGACGCACATCTTTTTTGGACATCAAACAGATTTATTGGCATCTAATAACATTTATTCTATGGAATAGATATACATTGCGATGTATTAGATTTTCCCAATGATCTTGCTTTGGTTTCTTGATAGTTGTAGAGCTTAGCTAATTTTAAAAACAATTAAAAACTGTTTGGGTGTTTTGTTGCGCTACCTGGCGGATGGCAGACAAAACTGCTGATTTCCAAGTTCAAACAATTTTCGAGGGCGGCGTTGGCGTCTGTATCATCATCAAACTCCGTGTCGTTTCACCTTCACATTTAGAAAATATATTTGAAGATTTACTATCGATAAATGAACGGTTTAAGTACTGGGTCAGGTTAATAAATCTAAGACAAATAATTACACAAGCGTAGCGTGATATAAAGTGTTCATTATTCGATATAATTGAAATCAATAAACGATAAAGACGAAGAGGGAAAGAATACACCCGAGTTCACTTCATGCCTAGAGTCACTAAATGAGCTGCGTTTAAAGTATCGGCACTCCGTTCCCCAAAATTGTTTTGGGCGCCGCCATTTTGGGTCTTGCGCAGAGCAAACACAACTGCCGATCGTCATGATCCAAAAGTACAACATCCTCTGCATTAGATGCGGTGCTAGGAAGCTGATACAATATTGCTAGGCTCTGTCGCGGGTTGTTTAAACATTCGTGGAGGACGGAAAAGCGTTTCCTGTGATTTTAGATAAAGCTTCGGATAACTGGCAACCATGATTGTAAGCCACAATATGGCCAAGTGTCGTTACTCTGAAGCGTAGCTAATTTACTGGCACTAGCGGGAACAATGAGGAAGAGGCAGGTGTCAAAAGGTAGTGGCTTGTGGAATCCACGGGGCTCACGTCATGGACCCTCCAGGTATTACAAGCTTCTTGAACAAGGGCATGAATAGTGTCATTAAATAAGCTACGCTTCAGAGTAGCGACACTTGGCCATATTCTGGCTTAAAATCATGGTGTCCAGTTATTTGAAGCTGTATCTGAAATCACAAGAAACGTTTTTCCGTCCTCCACATTAAACAGTTTGCGACAAAGCAAAGCAATATTACATGAGCTTCCTAACACCGAATCTAATACTGAGGAAGTCGCAATTTTGAATCATGACGATCGGCAGTTGCGCCTGCTCTGCCGTTGGCTCTGCACAAGCACCAAAATGGCGGCGTCCACAACACTGTCGAAAAAGAGAGTGCCGATACTCTAAGCGCAGCTCATTTATTGGCCCTACTTCCCGCGAACCTCCTCTCCCCTGACTGAAACTGAAACTAAATATGAATAATACACCATTATTATAGCTTATTTAGTTTTAACCACCTACACATAATGAGAGGAGGAAGCGGCCGGGTAGGAGAAACGCGGGTTTTATGTGCGACTGTTTCTAATCAACGTTAGTTCTAACCGTCTCAAAAGAGAGAACGCGCGAGCTTGCGCTGGTTAAAAAAAAGACGGTAAAAAAAAAAGAGGTGACACGCTGTGTTCTTTGTGATTGTGCGTCTAATTGCAAATTGTTGTGTGTATGTTTATACAGCCGGAAGTTAGTCTGCCTTAGTGGGCGTCTGGTGTCTCAGGTGTACATGAGCAATTTAGCCAGTGCGGTACAACCGCAAACCTGGGGTCTTTAACGTGCACCACGCAGTAGTGATACACGACCGCACGCCGGTATGATGCTCTTCCACATCGAAACGGGCAGGGGCGGGGTGGGTTCTGCAGCGCGAGCTTTCGCTCCACGTGTTCCGAGCTGGTGTGCGCTAGACATGCACTCGGCCACCGATCGCCCCCCCCCCCTTATATAAGTATTTGAAGATCGACGATGGACGTCGATCGTCTCGAGGTAATGTAACGTAATAACATTATATAGTTAATAAACATATTGAAGGACTGAACGACTCAATTTTTCAATTCTTGAATTGTAATATGGCGGTAGCCTATTGTACTTACTGTTGATGAAGAGCAATATGAGGTGACGAAGTAATGATTAAATTATCAGGCTCTATAAGGACGACGATACTAGTGAGTGTCGAACCACAACGTACAGTGCCAGACTTGTTTCAAGTATCATGTACCCAAAGACCTTTCTTCACCCGCAACAGAATATGGTAGAATCAATGAGGATGCTGCTTTACAACTCTACGTGGAACAGGAAAACTGCAATGTGCAGAAGTGCGGCTTATTCGTTAATATAAAGGACGGATTTCTAGCAGCATTCCCTGATTAACCACTTGGAACAAATGGCCTCATTGACGTAAAGTGTCCCCGTTCCAAAAGATTCTTGAAGACTACTGAAACCGCAAAGGAGTATGAGGCGAAAAATAAGAAATAGGAGCCTGGTGTGAAAGGTCCAAATCACCACCATAGCCTCTACTACCAAATACAAGGGCAGTTACACAATACACAAAGAGAGTTTTGTGATTTCGTTATATTTACACTCAAGGGCATTGATATCCAACGTCTTCAGAGGGATGACACCTTGTTGTCAACCAACATAGAGCCTTTTTTACTCAAGTTTTACATGGAAGGCCCGACTTCCGCTGAAATTCCTCACGTACACAAGTTGTCCGACCGAATAATCTGCCATTACTCCCGATCTGGGAGTCTCTCGATCTTCATTCATGGCCATAGTATCATATGAGATCGAGCGGTGTGGCTCTTCGTCCGCCGAACATATTGTTTCGGCGGGTGTTTTTACCGTGTAAAATGAAACCGTCGCGTGCTGCTGGAACAAGAACCTGGCGATTCTTCACTGAACTGCTTCTTCCGTAAGCTTCAATTAAGAGGGCTTTTTCGTTTCGCACACCCACTGTTCTGCTTGCCCGTTAGTTGCAGGATGGTATGGTGCACTAATGTGATGCCTGATGCAATTTTTTCTTTTTTTTTTTTTGGGGGGGGGGGGGCTTGTTTATTTTATTTGAAGCAAGATTTGGCGCGTTATCTGAGAAAAGTATTTTTGATAGGGCAAAAGTAGGGAAAAGAGAGCGTAGAACGTCAATGACGCGTTTTTACGTCGTGGCAGGCATCGTGTAAACTTCCAACCACTTAGAGTACGCATCGACCATGACTCCGCAGATGCGGACACGTTTCGCCACCCACAGTCTGAATAGTGGATCGTTTTCAGTTACAGTTCATGATGGCGCTGAACTCGAGAAAGCCTTCGACTCTTTCCACAAAGTTAGCTGATGTGCCAGCACTTTTGTCGAAAGTGGTAAGTGTTCGAAACGTCGACAACGTCGGTAGCCACGTGCCTGGACGCTTACCATTCGCTGAGAAGAAACTTGCTTGTTCGTCTGCCACGATTCGTCCGATATCAGGTCATCACCGCTACTCCATCTCCCGACAAAACAGGTCGTCATTGTCCGCATGTCCATAGTTATCAATCACGTGAACTTATAAATTCCCATACGCTCATAACTTGCCGTCGCTAAACGCCGTTCATTCATAGCGTGTTCATTGCAAATAAACGTCTTCCTATTTATTCTGATTTTCATCATACTCCTCCTAAGCTGTACTTACAACATCTTTCGAAAATATTGCAACGGCGTTTGTTTTCTGGGAACTATAATGTAACAACCTTTACAACATCTTCCGGATCCCGTGAAACACAACATTTCGTGACGTTATTTTAGTTGTCATTAAAATGGTGAGGTAAGTACCGTAAATCGCGAAGCAGTTTACTTGACGTCCGCTCCCATTGGTGTCTTGGAAGTTTGAGTCTACTGAGCGTGCATTCCTGCAGAAGAAGTTTTCATTGAAAGAATATTGACACGCCAATCAACAATTGATTCCTTCTTGGTAAGATTTATTGCGAAAGCCCGTGACAACCGCCGAACCGCATCTCCCTATATCAGAGAACAATTTATACAAAGCCTGACATTCTCGCATACATTCGTTTGCTGGGCCACGCTATTGAGCCAGCTGAGCACAGCTGGCTGTGGCGCGAGCAAGGCCACGAGGGGAACGTGATGGTGCTCGAGCCATCCCACCGTGAACCAATGTTTCGGCCACCCCACGGGTGCGT